>JAQQZT010000038.1:26510026-26525796 GCA_030068275.1 Clarias platycephalus | reverse complement strand
CGCAGCGCAAGAGAGAGAAAAACCGTTGGCTCAGTTGTGATGACGTGACGCTCTGTGTCAAAACAAGAAGCGCATGCGTGATACATGATACTCGGTGCTCGTAAACCAAGACAACACTCGTTTTTCAAGTCAAATTTTTTTTAAAATCTTTGCTCGTCTTGCGGAACACTCGTTAACCGCGTTACTCGTAATCCGAGGTTCCACTGTATTTTTATTTTTCTAACCAAAGAACTTCCTGTGATAAGTGATGTGTATTTTTCACTTAGTGTAACAAGCGAACATGACTGTTTGTTGATTAAGCTAAAACCAAATATAAGGGCCATTCAAGTCAAACCGGGACTTATAATTAATATTTAGAATAACAGAACACAGTTATGCGAGTATGAGTATGAGAGTAAACTACATTGAATTTTCTATATACATGTAATCCCCAGCGGCACTAATGCACTTTTTTCAGTGTTTCACTAGTGCTTGGATACCATCAATGTGGAAAGTTCAAAAGCGTCAGAGGCTTGACCAGACTGTCTGCTTCATGTCTGAAACACTGGCCTCCCTAGAACTCTTTTAATGGCCTAAACATGTGGAAATGGCTTGGAGTGAGGTCAGGACTGTACGAGTTCCTGTAACGTACAAGATTGCAGCATGCTCTGGGCCACCTCGACCAGGAAATCCCGCTTCGTTTTACTGCAGCTAAGAGTCTCATCATTGTATCGTGCTTGAAATTTTTCATAAACCTCAATCGTGTTTTTTTTTAACGCTTTTGTTGGCCAGAAATTCTCACGCCTCAAGTCTCAGTCTGACTTGAACATCCCACATATTTTGAGCCAGTTTTTATTTTAAATCGATCTCATGGATGTTATGCTTCACACACAACTCTGGCTTGATTATTAGGAATCAAAATCTGCATCTGGATTTCCCCAAAGCGGATTACTGACAGCTTCATATTGCATTGTAGGTTTATAACGCTGCAACCTGTCTTGATGGGTAAAATGCGATGGAACTTCAGTGTCAACTTCATCTCTGTCAAGAATCATGACAAGTCCCAGTTTGACTTGAACATCTCTAATACTTGTATATGCATTAAAACAATAAACACCAATGCTGTCGGCAGCCATGAGAGTCTGATGTTACTCAGTCAACTTGCAGATGAAGCGAGCTGACGAGCTGAAGTCCCTTTTAAAGATGTTAAACTTGCAATATGCAGTTTGTTCTATCACAACCACATGGGGAACGTCGGCCAAATGCATTAACATAAGCCTTATTTGGCACTTAAGAACAACGCAGCGTGAATAATTTAAGTATGAATAGTTATCGGCAAAGGCAGGAGCTAAATCTTGTAAGTTGAGATTCACACCCACCTATAGCAGAAGTGCTCAATAAGACAGAACATTCATGCCTTACTATGCAGAGGATAAAAAGACTAAAACCTTTATCACAAAAATAATAACGAAGAGAGAAATAAGGAGCGGTTCCCAGCTCTGGCCGAGGCAGCCCAGGTCTACCTTCCCGCTCAGTGAGCGGCTGCTCACATTCTGGATGATAAGAGGAATAGACTGTCAGAAATTCGGATATTTATAAAGAAAAACCTGCCCTCGTTGCTTACTAATGAGTAGCCATGATAGACTCGGTGCAGTATAGTAGGACAGTCACATTTTAGATTTCAGCATTTCGGCATGTATGAGAGCCCCTTGATGATAGTTAAAGAATGGAAAATTTTTGCTCTTTAGTCAAGCATAGAGTTTTAGTTTATGAACAGTATTACTACATAGAAATAATAAGAGAATGGAATATGTTGCAGGTGTTCAATTTATGATTCTTTTCCAGATCTTAATTAGATTTTTTCACGGATGCTTTTAATGCTATAAATAGCAAATAAATAGAACACTTTAAATGGAACGTCCCAATAACTCACACACACCCATGTTCAGTGATCGGTATTGGGGGATGAGTGATTGGTCCCAAAAACCCTAATTCTAGTCACAGGATTGCCTGAACTTCTGTATCTTTCCAAAAATTCTAATATTATACTCATCCCTATTTATTATCCATAAAAACAAACTGTATACTGTATAAATGCCTCCAGGATAAAGCCTGAAGCACTTGCCCTCTTATGAAATACTCAGCATGGGCGCGAATCCAGCCAATCTCCACCGGACCACTGGCTAACCTTCTTGGCCACATAAGTCTAATTAAGAGTCACTGTCCAAGTCTTTTTCTTCTTACTGCTAGAGTCACGTCTCTTTAGCCTGTAGTCTTGCTTCAGGGTGTATTAAGACCGGGCGACTTTTATCACCATGGTGGTAAAGTGCTAAGTGCTGTGGCTTATCACCCTCAGTATCACACTCTTACTGAAAAAGCTACTACTTAAAGTTAAAGTGACCTCTAGCAGGGAATACAGTCAAGAGTAGGGTGGGCCTACGTATGTGTGTGTGTGTGTGTGTGTGTGTGTGTGTGTGTGTGTGTGTGTTAGGGTGTGGTGGTGGTGGTGGTGGTGGTAGATAATAGCGTTCTAAAAGATGGAGTCTCATTTCATTCGGTCCAGATGATTGAAAAAAGTGCTGCCCCCTAGTGGAGATCAAATAATTAAAATAAATCATTAAGTCATTTAACACTTTCTATTCATGTCAAAACAGTTTTAGCAACGGGCGAGCTTCTGTTTACTATTATAACAGACTCATGATCAGAACATGATTCATAGAGAGTAAAGAGATTACTGTATATTTAGGTTATTTTTTCCTAAAATGTACAGTATATGCTTAAACTGTTTGAATAACATTCATATTGCTAATAATGGAATAATCAGCACTAAATATTCTAATTATTGTGCTAGTTTAAAATCATTTATGAAACGTTTTTTTTTTTTTTTTACTTTCAGTAAAACCCTAAATCCATCTGATCAAATTGTAACACGCAAATGCGTTAAAAGAAAACAATGTGGAAGAAAAAAAAAATCAAACTGAAACAGCAGGTGAGTGTCGCTGGCCATCTGACTCATAGGTTAAAGCGTGAGGACTGCGAACCCACACACACTCCACATGTTTCTGACCTTTCCATTGCTCCAATAATAGTCTGAATAACTGAATGGAAAGAGCTGCTGCTGCTGCGTGCATGCTGCTTTCCTCCTTTTCTTCTTTTTCTTTTTCTTTATTTTATCTCTAGAAACAATCAAATCAGAGAAAAATCTTACACAGACAGGCAGATGGATCGGAATATTAAATATGTTATGTGGACGTTTAAGTGATGTAAATATTTGTAAATAAAATGTAGATGATGTCTGCCTTATGATTCACGCTAAAAAAAAATCGTGACTGACTTAAGGCGATAGTAAATATTGCAAGATCTCCGGTTAATCCACCCATCAAAACCCGGCTGCTTAATACCTTGACAGTGTAGCTCACCCTTTTTGCCACCAGCTCGGATCCATCTAGCAGGAACTCCATAGGATCTCTGAAGGTGTGCTGTGGTATCTCACACCTAAACCTTAGCAGCAGATCCTTTAAGTCTTGTAAGTTGCGAGTTGGGGCCTCCATGGATCAGACTTGTTTGTTCGGCACATTCCCACGGATGCTCGACCAGATTGAGATCTGGGGAATTTGGATGGCGAGTCAGCAACTTTGTTCCTCAAACCATTTTTAAAAGATTTTTTGCAGTGTGGCAAGGTGCATTATCCTGCTGAAAGAGACAACTGCCTTTAGGGAATCCTGTTGCCAGGAAAGGGTGTACAGTACCTGCTCAGCAAGAATGTTTAGGTAGGCGATATGTGTCAAAGTAACAATCGTATGAATTCCAGGACCAAAGATTTGCCAGTATCATATTCCCCAGAGCATCACCCTGCCTCTGCTGGATCACCGTCCTCCCACGGCGCATCCTTCCCCACACACCTGGCCTTCCGCATGATGTCAAAGAAAATATGATTCATCCTACCTTGTTAATGCGTACATGTCCACTGTAGGCACTTTCAGCTGTCAGTGGTCAGCATGGGCGTTTTGTCCAGTCTGCACTGGTATCACTATGCAACCCCATGCACAGGAACCTGCAATGCTCTATATGATCTGACACGTTTCTATCAATCACGGTTCTATCTATTGCTCTCCATGTGAGCCTTGGGCACTCATGACCCTATTATGGGTTCATTGGTTATCCTTACTTGGGCCACTTTCAGTAGGTGCTAACTGCTGCTTCCTGGGAAGACCCCACAAGACCCGCTGCTTGTTCTGATTTAGTCACCTAGCCGTCACAGTTTGCCGCATGTCAAAGCCACTCACATCCTCACACTTGCCTAATGTGCGACTGTTCCTGTCTCCAACACATCGAATTCGTGAACTGACTTTTGATTGACCGCTGCCTAATATACAAGTATGTCTATAACATTATATCTATATATAGACTGTCTATACAGTACTGTGCAAGTCCTAGGCACCGTATTATCTTTAATACAAATTTTTTAGTACATATTACCCAAAAGACCTCTTTTCAGATGGAAACAAACAAACAAACAAAAAAAATGGCCCTGGGTTTTGCATGAAAATCGAAATGAGCAAGTATGACAAAGTTACCAGAAAAACTCTGGCATATTCTCCAGCACACTCAGTAAAAACTAACAGCTGTTTAACTTCCTGTACAAAATCTCTGTCTTCTAACATTACTGATTATTTTCAAGCAATTTCAAGAGTTTTCACACCAAATACTGTGTTTATTTTATTACTCTTTAGTGCTACATTTATAGAAGTTTCCTTTATGCAGAAATGTGTTGTCATTTTTGCTTCCGCCTTTTCTTTTGTATGTGCCCAAGACTTTTGTACGGTACTGTAAGTAAAAAGGCTGTTAGGTTTTGAGGATTGTATATGAGATGTGGCAGTAACTCCCAGCCGAGTGCCCAATCAGGAGTTCCCCTCGCCGAATGTTCACAGGAACGACTGCGGTGGACTCTCGGCCGGGATCATCATTCACAGACATATGGCCTTCTTTAAAATGTTTACACCATTTAAATGTTTTACTGCAGCTAAGAGTCTCATCACTGTACTGCGCTTGAAGTCAATCACTTTTATAACTTCATTCACAAGAAGTTTCATCACAATTCCCATTCTGTCTTGAAAGCCCTCGTATTTTTTAACTAATAGCACAAAACAAGTTACACTCCGTCTGTCCCCTCTGTCTCTTTGTCAGGCTTGTTTTGTCCGCCTTTCTAACACCCCATTGAATCATTCTGTCTCTCTGTTTTCCATTCTTTGACTTTATCTCTTTCTGTCAAACACACACACACACTTGGGAACGTTGTGCCATCCCTGTTCCCTTTCCTCTTCTATATTGGTAGAGAATTCTTCACGCTCTTCCGTGCTGTTGTTCCATCCATGCTATTGTAACTCCCGGCTAAAAGCCTCCCGGGAGCTCTGACACACCTCACGCTCTCCTCGCTTTCAATCAGCTTTTTCAACATGAAACCAGACTATGCCGGGTTCCGCACACACATACACGCACCCACACATTCTCATTTTGGATCCATGGTAATTAAATAAACCGGTAACGTCTTTACCTCAGCAAGCATAGTGAAGTTGAAAGCTGGTGGAAAATAGTAAAGATGAGATCAATAAATAAATCCAACACCATCAACATAAATTGTGCAAAATGTACAAAATGCTGAAAACAAAATGCTGGGAATCACAAGCTTTTATACTGTATATACTGTACTGTACTTTAATGAAAGTGCACATAGAATATACTGTATCCTTGTTCAAGTAATGTTCTGAAGCAGGCTCAAACCAAAAATATATTCATATTGTTTATACAGTATATGAACAATAATTACAATATATTACCTAGGCTTCATATTGGCAACCAACTTAATTTAACTCCACCTTATGACTTTAGACGTATATCAAGTATGACCTTGTTGTCAAACTACCCAGATGCCAGTCCAAAGAGCACCCATGCGATGTGCCGCACAAATGATTCCAATCCACGGAGACCACACCCAGCACCCCACATCACCCAAAGGATCAACTTCCAATATCTTGTTGCCAGACACCACAAAACATCACCATGATCCGAGGGGCCAGAGCTGCCTTGGTGGCACAAGAAGAACCCAAAACATAGACGGTTTTAATGTTATGGCTGATTGGTATACCCTTTCATGCAAAAACAGAAATCACACAGTCTTACCACATGGTGCTTACTTCCATTCCATTTATTTCCCCCCGTGTCCTTTAGGGATTTTACCCAATTCCGTCTTATTTATTAACCACAGACTCTAATCTGCTACTGTAGGTTGTTTTTCTCCTACTGTATCTCATGGAGGCTTCCAAGCTGGGACAGTAAAATCAGCTTGCTTTCCAACATTTCCGTCTCCCGATGATAATTTTCTTACATCTTACATGAAGCAGACATAGTCCACCGTTTTTTCATTTGTTGTAAATTGTGACATACAGTAACATTTGCAAATTAAGCTATTTCCTGGGAAAACAAATTCATATGAACTGGAAGACTTTCTCAGGGAAAGCGTACCAGTCATCTCTATCCATCAACTCTAACTATTGACTCTTCGAAAGGGCTCTTCTAACAGCTCCATGGCTAGAGTCCAAGAGATATCGATTGTGCAGAACCAAATATTCTGAAAAGTGTTTTGAATGGTAACCAGCTTACGATCAGAATTATTTGGAAATACCAACAAAACTGCTGTGGAGTGAATCACGTGAATGAAAAATCAGTGATCAGATATGTATGTGCCTACTGTACGTAGCAGAATAGCCATTGGGAATGATGCCTGGGTTATTACTCAATTTATTTTGTGTATGTGTGCACATGAGAGCAGTACAAGACTCTGTCCTTCACTGCATACTGCTGTTCTGTATCTATTGCAGATTGTCTTTGGACTAGAGAAAGTTCAGAACGACATTCCAAACCCAAAACGTGTCTCGACCTTGTCCATATGTGTGTGTGTGTGTGTGCATGGGTAAGTGTGTGTATCTCCCTTGATGGCTGACGCTGAAGTTTTCCGTTTGCTCTCTTTTTTCAGCTGCAACACCTCTAAAGAGCTAAAGGCAAAGAGCACAGGTAAGCCTTTTTTGCACTTTATTTCCCATAACAGCTCAACTCTGTGCATTATAATGTTCATTAAAGTCTAAAAGGTCTCAGTACGCCACCAAGAGCTCTAGTTACTGCGTATAGTCATTTGATAGTCAATTTCCAATAATACATGTATTGTGTTACAGTACATACCGTGATTAATTAGTTCTCACTATTTGGTTCATTGGTTCTTGACCACTAAACCTTCTTTTCGTGTGTACTGTGTATTGTACATGTTTTTGGGAGGAATTTGGAGAACCCTAAAGAAACATGGACATGGACAAACATGGATAATGGATAAACATCAGTGAACTCGATACAGACAGGATCGATTTCTGAAATACCAAAACTAGAAGAGTCTGGCGCAAGAAAGCATGCAAAAATCCAAGTCACATAGAGCGTGGAACCAATTAGAACCTGTAATCACATAGAAATGTGGAACCAAACCTTTTGATCTGTATCTGGATGATTTTAATTATTACATATGATTATGACATATAATGTCTCATTGGCTGTTTTCCCATTGGCATGTTTTTGTTTTTTTCCATATTCCAATATTTAATCCCAGTATACAATCTTGAGATTGTAGGAACTTTCAGAGAGACCATCAGTTAATCCAACAGAGTTCTGTACAGATCACTTAGTTTTCAATTCAATTGAAAAAACTATTTATCCAATGAGGCAATTTAAGGCATGCAGAGCAGTTAAAAAAGCCAATACAAACTAAGTTGAATAAAGTTAAATACAACTGTTGGAATGATTAGTGGTGATTAGTGCAAAAAGCTTTGGCGTAAACATCTGTATGAAATATCTGTAAAAGTAAACATCTGTATGAAAATTGTTATAAATAATTATAAACTGTATTAACTCTGAAAATAGGTACTGATTAATAGCAGAAACAAAAGGAGAGGTAGAAAAAGAAAGTTAGAAGAAGGTGAAATAGATGGATGCATATATTAATAAATTAGAATTAAAGTGAGTTGTGCAGTATGTAAACATTGGTACGTACAGTAGCAGCAGCAGTGAACAGCACAGCAGAGTTGAGATCTCTATATGAATGTTTTCCACAGATTGTAAGTATGAGAGTCCATGAATCTATTTGAAGGAGAGTGGGTTGGGTTGGGAAAATAGCAGTTCTGGTCGAATGATTTATTAATTTTTGATTGGACAAGGCAGGGCATTCCATTAGTAGGGATATCCTGGCACAACCCCACTCGGTCTCACTCCATGTTGGACAAACTTCAACCGGTGAATTATAGGACGTCAACTTTCCATTCACTCAATGCGAGCTAGCTGGCCTACAGGCAGCGATTGCGCGACGTTACTTTTGACAGTTGTCGAGTCAGCAAGTGAATTAGGGGGAATGTATGACTTAACATGAAACATTGCCTTCACTTGAGTCTACGAATTAATGAGTAAACAGCCTCTCAATGAACTACACTAGAGAATGAAGACAGTGTTCGTTGCTTGGCAACGTTTGACTCTAAACCTTGTATGAACTTTTCAATGGAATCAGAATACGCAAACATAAAAACACAGGATGGTGTCTTCGTAGGTGGTTTATGCTTCTTGGAAATGGCTCATAGGGACCATAACAATATATATTCCATGATTTCCTCCCTGAATTGTGACAATTTCAAGCTGCCAACAACAAACATCATGCACTCTCTTGATCATATGGTGACACCGGCCATATTGCATGATGGAGCAGTGATTCACGAACAATGCAGCACTAACTGACTAGTCTGGGTGGTTGCATTTTGAACTGACAGATGTGGGGTGGCGGAATGCTTTATTCCCACCAAGAGCGTTGTTCATGAAGCGATTTAAATGTGCCATATTTGACCAATTCTTCAACAGGTTAACACAGATCTCAGAGCTCCTCCAAAGTGTTTCTCGTAAAGCTCCAGCTGAAATACGCCGCATTTTTCATACGTCAGACGCTCTCTGTTTCACTCCTGGTCCAAACAAGCTGTTTTAGTGTCTATGTAAATGAGCTACTGTCTAGCTCCGCCCACAAGCAAAGCTAAGCAACACTGGATGGAGCTGAGTAAAAAACTCCAGGTACATTAACGGGGATATCTAATAGTCTTGCTTAAACCCCAGAAGGTACAAAGATGGTTAAAAACACGGATTTTTCCCCCGCTGTTTGTACATGCACACTGCAGTCTCATCTGAATGTCTACAAATGACTGAAAAGTACATTTTGCATAATAGGTTCCCTTTAAGGGTCAGCCCTAGACTATTTGTTACGAGCTTATTTTCCACTAGCTATGTTGAGACAAATGACTTGCGCCATCTGGATTTCAATGTTAATAAGAAGGTCCAAAACAGGAGTATCCAGGTCATTGTTAACAGACAAGACGTGAATAAAAAAAACTATGGAAATAGGTTGCCTTTTATATACTCCTTGAGCAAAGAGAAAATGTAGCAAGATTTGATGAATTGTAGGGTGTCGCAGGAACGATTCATTGCCAGTTTGGTATGTTTTCAGAGTGGAGTTGAAAGTACATCTTACAGTAAGTGATTTGTGAGTACATCATAACAATTCATGGCTAATTCATTGCATAGCCAGGTCTTAGGAAATTAAGGCGTTTGATGAACTATCAAGAATTTTTAGTTTGATACGATTCAAGGTGTTCTCACGAACTTAGAAAAAGCCCATAAAGTGACTCTTCAGCTCTTCAGAATAAAATGGACGACAAGTATGTAATTCTGGAATGAAAGCTACAGTTTTTACACACAATTATTGTGTTTTACATCCCGGTTAAATTAAAGCTGTTTTCCAATTGACACACTCCGTTCTAGTATTTATTTATTTATTTATTTATTTATTTTTAAGCATTTTCTCCAGTTTAAATTTTTTAATGTTGTTCAAGTTGTCTGTGTGTGTGCAGTGCAGTGATATGAGTTCAGTTTTAAGGTCCTGCTGTCCAATTACTCCCATGAAGGACGGACCAATGATCGAGAAGTCTTGATGTTTTAATTCAGGACAAATGCAGACAGGTCAGTGGTTGCCATGACAAATTCGTTTCGACATGCTGTCATTAGAGAGCGCCGCTGAAGCGCTGCTAGAACCGAGCATAGTTACCGTTAATCACTGAAGCTTTGCATCATTATAGACTTTCGCACAGGTGCTAATGTAATAAGCGGTATTGTGTGTATGTGTGTGTGTCTGTGTGTCTACGTGTGTGACAGTGAGAGGGCGACCGCTGGTTGCTAAGCCTGTGAAATGAGCCACCACGTTTCTTTTTCCCTGACACGTAGGAGGTTGATTGACTGCACTGACATCAACAAGTCAAACTATTTTAAACCTCGTCTCTTGTGTCTTAATTACAAAAAACACCAAATGAGCAAATCTGTCTCCTTTGAGAGTGCTTCTCCTTTTTTTTCCTTCTTTTTTTTTTTTTTTCTGTTTCAGAATCTACGCCAGTGTGATGCCCAGGGAAATTAGATCTTTTTCAGACAAAGCACAAGCATTGTTTAGATAACAGGAAATAAATTAGATTATTGTCTTGCATGGATCATCTTCAAGATGCTCAGCCATCCTGAGTGCAAACATGCTTTTAGGGATGAATAAAACCCAGTAATATACTACAAATGCAGTTCTAATATTCTTTTATTAATGTATCAGAAGCTTAACAAATGATATAAAATACATTTCACCTAACCCTACAGTACCTCTCTGTGGCCATGAACCCCCAGATCTGCTTTTAAGTAAGTGGAGAGCCATTTCACAAAATGTCTGATTAAACAAATAGGCTTTCAATTTAGACATAAAGATTGAGACTGTCTGAGTCCTGAACATTAACAGGATGGCTATTCCATAGCTGGAGGGCTCAGGAAAAAAAAAAAAAAAAAAAAACTCAGCTTCCTGCTTTAGCGCTCTCATTATTCTAGATGCTGATAAAGAACCTTCTGCTTTTGAATGAAGCAGACATAGTGGCTTATAATAGACCAAAAGTTCACTTAGGGATGAAACCATTCAGTGCTTTATAAGTGATTGGTAGCATTTTATAATCAATATTTTACTCATAGCTAATATATCATGTATTCATCAGTACAGTAGCTGTTTTATCTTAGCTAGGGTCACAGTTTATCTAAATCCTATTCCATGAACATAATATAGAAAATTGTGTAATATGGTCTAACTGTCTTGGAGGATGTCAGTGATGGCTTAGGAATTTGAAGCTCTTATTGGAGGATCAGGGCATTAATCCCCAGGTTTTGTCGGGACCTTGGACACGACCATTAACCCTACAGTACATACAACCCAGCCACTTCATGCAGTGCTGGTCCCAAGCCTGGTTAGAAAACGAGAGTGTAGCTACAGTACAGGGAGGGCATCCGGCAGAAAACCTGTGCCGGATCTTGCACCTTAAAGTGGCAGCGCCTAAGATGAAAGGCACAAAGACAAGGAAAAAATATGGTCAAACCTTCTGCTTGAAGTGGTTCAGGAGTAGCTCAGTGGTTAAGGCATTGGACTACAGTTTGGAAGATCCCAGGTTCAAACCCCACGACCACTAAGTTGCCAGTGTTGGGCCCTTGACCAAAAGCAGAAACTAGTTTTTCTGCATCTATGCCAAGTAATGTCATTTAACAATATTTCAAAGATGGAAATAAACACTATCCTATCCTAATATTATTTATATGAGCAATGGGCCTACAAGATAGCTTTACAGAACACCAAATTCTACTTAAAAATCTAATAAAACAAGCAGTGAGACACAACCCTGTGGCCATTTACCACTTTAACCAACGCTTTTTAACCAAAGCACATGCAAGTGACACGCTCCGCTTTAAAGCAACAAACATTTCTCAGACCAAGGATCTGGTATTGATTATTGGTATTGCTTGAAAACTGACATGAGTCACATTTTAAAACAATGATTGTTGTTTTTGTTGATATTTTAATGTATTTGCCAAAGACAAGGAAAGAGAACGTATAGGAGGAGTCGGGGTTTATATAATGCAGGTAGTCAATTTAAAACAGGTGTGTGGGACAAACAGGTGATTGCCTCTGTTGGTCAAAAACGTGTTCCATCACATCACTGCTTAAATTTTATATTGCAGTTTTATATGGCAGTCAGTTTGAATACCAACAGTGACAGTATAACAGTAGATAATGGGCTCTTACCCCATTAGGAGGAAAAAAAATAATAAAAAATGTTAATCCAGTGATAACAAGACTTTTATAGTAATTATTTATATCATTTTATAATAATCTTAATGCTGTTTTTATCCTCTTAATGCTAATTGTATAGTTTTTTTTCTGACTTTTCTGATGGCTGAGAGATTTTTATTGTCTGTCTACATTGAGACATAAATTGATTTGAGAAGTGCAATAGAAACATTATTGCATCACAAAATAATAGAAATTGGGTTTCTAAGAGGCTTTAAAGGATTTTTTAAATTGCTACATGGTTCACTTTTTCGTGAATAAAATGGACAATTATATTTATTTAATAAAACAACTGAGGCAAAAATTTGAGAAATACATGTGTGTGAGTAATAAACAGACAGCAAAATAAGACTTAATATTTATTTTTTTTGCATTTTATGGAACAATAAATGCCCCCTTCACCCCAAATGACAATATTTTATGCATGTTTACTTAGGGTCCCAAACAGAAAAATTTATTTAAAAATCCCAAAAATGATATGAAAATATTTTGGTTGTCTTATTTAATTTTTGTGTGTGTGTGTGATTTTTCAAAACGCTATATCCCCACAATGTGTGTATCTCATGTATCCTGTGCACAGAGCACTCTTGCATCTTAAGTGTTGTAGCCTTATCTCTGTTTATGTCATTTAGAAAATACTGTATTACTGTGTCATATAGCATGCTCCCAATTGCAGCAAAACTAGTGCTAGTGCTAGCGGCACGAAAAAAAAAAAAGACGAAAAAAAACTGGATAGCACATACAGTAGCTTTATTAAGTATATAATGTGATGCTCGCACAATATCCAAATAATATAATATTCAATGTCAGAGAACTTATCGGAGATGTTAAACAACACATACCTGTAGTCCATGAATGCTAGGGTAACAGCAGTGGCAGTCACATAGCATAAAAATTATTTTTCTTGACTTCAGCTTTCCCCGAAAATTCACTGAATATGTTTAATTCACTGACAACTGTTTTGCATAAAGGAGCGATACGATTGGTTTTTCAGAATGTTTTCCTGTGTAATGCGGTCATCTGTTGTTGCGGTTTGCGTAAAACATGGAATCAGACAGATTATAAAAGAAGGATTGGCAGCAGGTTTTAAAATGAATTTTCGTTATAGACAACTTTCTGTGATAAGAGGAAATAATAAGCAGAAATGGCGTTTATCGTGTTTTGCTGTCAAACCTTTCATCTCTCTTTCTCTCTCTCTGGTGCATGCTGGGAGGTGGTGTGAGAGCAGCGTGTGGAGCGTGGTGTGAGAGCGAAGGAGCGTTTTCAAATCTTTTGAAAACTTTCTAACACTTTTGAGCTTTTTTTTCCAAAGCACAAACATAAATAAATATATTAAACATCTAACAATAGCGAGCACACGGCATAATTAGTTCTAATCCGCTGTTGTGTGGAGCTGTTGATCTCGTGGCGGAGTGCAGGGATGGCGCCTGGAAAGATGGAGCGAGCTCCAGTGTGGAGCATACAGGTGGCGTAGTGGTGCAGGAGGGAGGTGTAGTGGTGCAGGATGGAGTGATGTCTAGCGTGGAGCAGTCAGGTGCTGCAGAGGAGGGCAGGATGGGGGCCAGCCCACTGTAGAGAGCAGTGTAACGATCGATGGTGAGCAGACAGGAGATGCACGAACAGACAGCGAACAGGTGACAGTAAATAAAAAACGTGGGAAGCTAAATGATGGGTCATACAGGGACAAAAGGGCTAGCGAATGTGAAGAGGTGGAGCGTCTCTAATCGATAGACCAAGAAAAAACTTTTGATAGAGTTGACCATGAATACCTTTTCCGGACACTTGAATCCTTTGGTATAGGAAACAACTTTTTATGGTGGATTAAACTTTTATACTCTGGAGCTGCTTTTACACTTAAGATTGGAGGTTGTCTCAGCTGCCCTTTCCAAATGATATGGGGAATTAGACAGGGATGCCCACTGTCTGGACAACTCTATAGTCGCGCCATAGAACCATTGCTACACAAACTAAGAGTCTAGCTACAGAGCTTTCCTGTCAGAGGGTCACAGGAGGGACTTGTGCTGTCAGCATATGCCGACGACGTAACCATTTTTATCCAAGATCAAGATGACATTCAAAATCTGACTAGGAACCTGAGCATCTACGCAAGAGCTTCCTCAGCATGTGTGAACTGGGAAAAATGTGAGAGTTTTTTAATTGGGCAATGGCAAGAAACAGGACCCCCAATCTTGCCAGGTGGTCTCCAATGGGGTAAAGGTTTTAGGGACACAAGATTTACAAATAAAAACTGGAAGGGTGTAGTGGAAAAAGTGTGTGCCAAGTTGTCTCAATGGACCTGGGTCCTGCCTCAACTGTCCTACAGGGGGAGAGTACTGGTCGTCCATAATCTAATCGCCTCCATGCTCTGGCACCGCCTCACTGTCCTTGAACCCCCTGAGACATTAATCAGAGAAGTGCAGAGGAAGTTGGTGAATTTCTTTGGACTGGCCAACACTGGACCCGAGGCTCGGTGCTACAGTATATCTACCTGTACAAGAAGGGGGGCAGGGCTTGATCGACCTGTCCTCCCGAATAAAAACCTTTAGACTGCAGGCTGTACAGAGGCTCTTCTATGGAGAAGGACTGGCATGGACAGGCGTAGCCAAAGCCTTACTCCAACTGGTAGAAGGCTTAAACTATGACACAAACCTGTTCATGCTTAACCTTAATGAAATGGACTTGTCAGCTACAACACAGTTCTATCAGTCCATACTTAAAATCTGGACATCAGTGATAAGACGAGCAGGGCGCTGACGCACGACCCTTCCAAAGCACAGATGAGGAGCCACTATTTCACAACCCGTTCATAAACACCAGAATGCTGTCATCAACTTTCTTCGACACCACTTCCAGAAAGCAGGAATCACCAAGATCAAGGATCTGAGGAATGAAATGGAGTGGAAGACGGCAGACGGACCGTGTACAGCAACTGGATAAAATCAAGCCGTCTAATGGAGAGACTCTTGGGCGAGGTAATATCAGCACTGCCCCCCCAACTCAGAGAATCTCCAGGGCAAAGCCATAGCGAGCATCAGCAGCCTCCCCTACGTTTATCCTTAACTTTCAACTTTTAAAATAAATGTGAGATCCTTTTTATCTCCTATTTCATTTCGTTTTTATGTGCTGGTTATATATACTAGGTGTATTAATGTTCCTTTTCGTACCTTTTAAACATTGCCCTAAAACACCAGCTCAACACTGTATATACACAACCATTTTTAGTTCCAACCTTTTCATTGATCTGTTTTACTGAATTTACTTCAAAGTCCCATTGCTATGCTTGTTTACCCAATTTGCTAAATGAATGTTTTTATGCCCTTTTATTTATTTATCTATTTATTTATTTATTTATTTATTTCCCTCCCCCTCTTCCACTTAATATTAACTATTATTTTATTGATTATTTGTCTTTAGAAAAAGGATGAAGGTGGGCCTCCGAGTGGCGCAGCGGTAAAGTGCTCGCCCTATCATCCGGAGATCGCTGGTTCGAACCCCGGGTGATGCTGTTTTCCTCTCACAGCCGGAG
>JAQQZT010000038.1:26493115-26509926 GCA_030068275.1 Clarias platycephalus | reverse complement strand
GTAGTAGTAGCCTTAATGTGGGAACCCCCTAGTGACGGGGAGGAATTGGACACGACTAAATTAGGGAGAAAATCGGGGAAAAAAGAATTGGACAGGACTAAATTTTAAATAAAAAAAAAGAAAAGAAAAAGGATGAAGGAGAAAGAAAATGTGGATATAAAAAAACATAAGATAACTTAAAATAAAGGAACGTTAAAAGTCAAAAGTCTCTCCCTCTCTCTCTCTTCCTCTCTTGCTCTCTTCCTACAGTATATACTGTATGTTTATTACCTTGTGTCTAATGGCATATTGGATTAAACACTAATATTCTCATTTCCTCTTGTTCACATTTGGTGCAACACACAAACACCAGCAGGCGAAATAGATAATGATGCGACAAAAAAAAAAAAAAATCATCTACTCCTGCAAACAAGTCTCACCTCTAGCTAGAGGAACAGATGTTTGTGCTTGAGAGGCACTAGTTAGGAAGAAAAAGTGTGAGCAAAGGGTAGAGAGAGAGAGAGAAAGAGTGAGAGAGAGTGATGAGAATGCTGGAGAGGCGTTTAAAAAAAAAAAGCGATAATTGCAGACCTAGACAGTTCATTTTACCCATGCGAGGAGTAACAGCAAAGCAGTCCCTGAGTGTTACAGTACACGGGCTTGCTCGCTTCCTCAGGCCTGCTTTTCAGGTCAAAATAATCTGTAAACAACGTGTAGTGCTGTTAGTCCTAAAGTCGTATTTTTGATTTGCCATTCAGTTTTGACTAAAGCTGTTTTCTCTGGATCGTTATTTCTACATAAGCACAGCGCTATGTGTCCGTCTGTTTGCAGCGCCTAGAGATTTAATAACCTTAGTGTCACTTAAGAAGAACGGACGAAGTTGGCAAAGGAACTTTGCAACTTCGCTGAATCACAACCGATCAATTGTTGTTGTTTTTTGTGTGACAGTTTCTGTATCGATTGCTTAATTAATGCAGCAATGTAGCATATCTTATTTAATAACAGAAGCATATCTCGTTATTCAATGTCACTGTCAAGGACCATAATGATGTGTGATAGTAATTTATACATTTTCAGTGATTTATCCATTTCTGTTGCATCAAATTTTCAATAAGGGCTGCAAGTGATAACCCCTGCACATTCATCTATATTCCGCATTCATTATGTGTGTTTTTTTTCTTTTTTGTGTTATACTGATGCACTATAGTAATATGTCGTGCACACACTTAGAAGATGATAATAAATACAGCGTGTGTTTCTATGTATTTATCATACTTTGGACAGGCACTCTTTCTTCATATAAATACTGCCATAATTCCATGGCTCCATTTAAGATTAGAGGGCAGTTCCCATCCACTTCAGTGGCTGTGGACGTCCTATGAATTATAATGATGCTAATATTAATCCACTTCAGCAGCGAAGGCCTACAGGGACAATTAGTGGCACGTAACTGCCCCCTTGTCCACAGTCCGAGTGTTGCTCTGAAATATTGCTGCAGTTTCTCCCTATAAGTCTGCCTTAACTGCTTGAATGTCACTATTAAAATATCTCTCATCATTCCAAGATGCTTCTAGATGTGAGTGTTTCAGGACGGCAGGTAGTGATGGGACAAGTAGAGAAAATGAAAAATAATCCCCATCAAAAAAAATCTCAGATTTATGGTAATTTGCAGCTGTGTACTGTACGTTAGAGTTAAAAATGACAACTTATTCGTTATATCCACATTAGTCGGACAAGGTTTTTTAAAAATGCAGTGTGAAATAGCATTGACATTGGCCATCTTGGTCTAAATCAAGTAATTAAAGTGAAATTGCAAAGCTGGGAAAATAATCACTTTGAATAAATTAATTAATTAAAAGAAAATGTGGTTAATGATTTGATTAATTCATTTAAAGACCCTGATTATGCTAATAAATAGCTTAACTTCAATGCCAACAGTGTTCTTTGTGATGTCTTTAAGTATCTTAATATGTCTTGATGTTGGTCGAAAATTTTCTCCAAAATAAGTACTCAGGAAGAGGTGAATGTCAAATGGGCATAAACACAAGATTAAGGTAAATGGGGTAAACGTAAACCTCCAAATAGCAGGAAACAATCAAAAGACGTATAGGTAATTTTCACCTTTGTGAGTTGGAAATGCTTGGGGAAGTGGTTCATGCAGTTCGAGCAGTTTAGAGATCTGTATTGTTCTTGAAAACGCTGGTCTGGGACTTGCTTTTACCAAAGCATTATTGTGGTCTACATTAGATGTGTAAACTTGTCAGTTCTCTTTGTATCAATCTGAGTAACATAATTGGTTCAATTTCATGCCACTTTATTTATTAGTGGAAAACTGGCCAGGGTTGAGGGCAAAATGACAATCGAAAGCAAGAGACCTGGGTACAATGTTTATCCGTCACCAGGACAACAGTCCCAAGCATTCTTAATAGCCACATCTCTAGTGGCAAACCTACACCAAGAGTGGTTCAAAACCACTTGTGAGAATTCTGGTATAATGGCCTAGTTAGAGATTAGTCTCAATCCATTTTTCCAACAATATGTATCTCTCTCACCCCCTCACTCATTCTCAATAGGGCCTGTCTTGTTCAGGGGCACAGGGGGCACAGGAGCCTATCCCAGGTGACTCAGGGCACATCCTGGATGCAGTGCCAATCCGTCACAGGGCACACAAGCACACACTCATTCACACAATATGACGAATCTGGAAACGCTAATTAGTCTACCCTGCATGTCTTTGGAGGACCTGGAGGAAACCGAACAAGCACAGGGAAAACGTGCAAAAGTCACCCACTCAGACCTGGGAATCAGACCCTGGAGGTATGAGGCCATAGAACTAACTATTATGCCACCATGCCGCCCAACAATATGTCAGTGGGCAAAAATACCAGGATCTACAGATGCAGCCAATTAGAACAGCCTCAATCAGGCAAATGGCATGCAAATGGTTTGCAGCTGGCAAGGAAGCCAGTGCAGCTCCCAGGAATCCTGTTCTTCTGTTGCCAGAAAGGTGTGTTCGCAGTTGTGATAGGGATATGTGATAGATGACATGCCGTTAATATCATTCCGTAATTGTATTCAAAGGAAATTGCTACTAGGTATTAATGCAACCAAAATGTAGTGGAAAAAAGGGAATACTTATGCAAGGAATTGTAGCTAAATGTAATATGGAGGCAAGAATCTGCTGTGTGGGGTGTAAACAGTGTCAATATAAACCTCTCCCAGAAATGATACCAGGCCGTTTTTTTTAGGAAGGCATGTATAAAGACATAATGAAATATGACACTAAACGCTATGTTTGGTAGAAATCACATATAACCATGAGAACATTGTCCTCACTGTGAAGCACGGTGATGGCGACATCATGTTGTGCTCTTGAGTTTTTTTCCTGTTTGAAAGACACATTTTCCAAATGTTCAGATCTGTAGCTTGATATCTCATCATAAATGGCTGAAGTTGTTAAATACATCTCTATTCAAAGTTGTTGTAAATTTGATTGCATTGTAAATCTTATAGTTTTTAACCATAAATTCTTATAGTTATCTACTGACCAAGCCTGATATGGGTGTTGAGTTTTTTTTTTTTTTCATGCTCATTGCAAAAAATATGATGTGGAATAACTAAAAATCAAAAGCTAGCTTGGAAACCCCTAATTAGTCTCATATGGATATGCATTTTCTATTAATGCTGAATTTTTCCCCTTCAAATTGCTAAAGGGCTCAAAACGTACTTAGTTTGTGAGGTAGGCCTTTTGTAAAACCCCAGAGCAACTGGAAAAGAGAAGTAGAGGAATACACTGAAAAAGACCGACTGACTTTACATTTCTTCAGTTGTGAATAATTTCTCTGGCGTGCATTCCCTATAGGTTGAGAGGAGAAAGGTCGAGTAGAAGGGCAGAGCAGGGAGGGATGGATGGATGTGAGGAAGACAGGTGATCAATGACGACTAATGAACACGCCTGGAGTTTGGTTTCGCTCATCTCGCAATCTACATCGCTGCAAGATCTCTTGACTGCTTCCCTTAACTGTGAGGAAAACAAAATTGGAAAGCAGCTGCTGTAAGACTCAATCAAGAGCTATAGATTAGTCATAATGCTGATGAGTGAGAAGAGGGGGCCCATAGGGACTGGGATGATTTCAAAAAATTCATGGTGTGATAACTGTAAGACCTGATATCTTTGCGTATGCTTTGAATCTGAAACAGTAAATTGACTTGGGAGTTTTGTAAAAATCATTTAAGGTCAGAGCTTTTGGGTCTAATTTGGATGGAGTTCTTGGACGCCTTTTTAGAGCTGTAATTACATCATCACACCTTGACTTTTAAAAAAATAGAAAAGTCCATTAACATTAGCTTTAGTCTAAAAACTCAGTCATCATCTCTACCGCCTTATCCTGTACACAGGGTCACGGGGGGTCTGGAGCCTATCCCAGGAGACTTAGGGCACGAGACAGTGTACACCCTGAACGAGTGGCCAATCCATCGCAAGGCACACACACATACTGTACACACACTTATTCACACACTACAGCAATTTGTGGACGCCAGTTAGCCTAATCTGCATGTCTTTGTACTGTTGGAGGAAATCGAAACACCCGAAGGAAACCCACCAAGCACGTGGAGAACATGCAAACTCCATGCACACAGACCCAAGGCGGGACTTGAACCTGGACCCTTAAGGAGCAAGGTGACAGTGCTAACCGCTAAACCACTGTGTCACCTAGTCTAAAAAAAAAACCCAACTATTTCTGATTGTATTACAAAGTACAGAGATGAGAAATTATACAAAGAACAGAGATTAACACAATTAAAAAGCAAACACTAGACGTGATCATGCGTATGCATGAGGCGTGTTCTCTTCACTGTCATTTAGCTAAGTAGATAAAATTAGCCAGGATGTGTTGTAAGTGGAAAGTAATCAACTTTGGTTTAGTCACAGTTACACCACCCTGTTGTTATTTTTATTGTTTTGTTTTTTATGTAGTTATTATTTTCCCAGCATGCTGTATTATATTTAATTCTTATACAACATATCTTGAGGTAAATCATGTGACATTGTTATCTGTACTAGTACACAGTCTTATTTACTTGGTGTATTAACTATGACATGCAGTTAATTATTTTTTCCCCACATCACTCTTTACCCAGACTCTCAGTGCTAACACGGAGAAATATCTGCTCGTGCTGGGACTCTTCTAATGAAACAACACACAAATACACTTCAAATACATGGCAAAAAAAAAAAAAAAAAAAAAAAAAAGGCTCTCATGCCAAGATTTCATTGACCGCTTTTAGCTTTGATTATGATGCACAGTGTGGTGGTCAATTCATGTGTGTTGGTTGGGATTCTTCTGGAATATGGTTGTACCATTATGGAAGAAAAATAATGGGCTTGCTGAGCCGAGACCTGAACAACTAAAGCAACACCACATCATAACACTGCCTCGAAATGCGTGTACTGTACAGTGGCCACATCATGCGGTTCCCTTTTTACCCTGGAACACGGTCAATCTGGACTCTTCAGACCACATGATCTTCTTTCATTGCTCCAAATGTAACTGTACAGTCCCAATCCTGTGAGTTCTCATGGCATACAGTATTGTGTGTATGGAAGTATCTTTACTACGACATTTATATAATCTCCATTCATCATTTTTTTTCCCCGTCCACATTTCTTCCATGGAGCTGAAGGTTCAGCTCGGTCCTTACAAGTTTTATTCAAGTGCTTGACAGTTCTTAACCCAGTTCCGGTCATTTCAAACCTCCTAAATTGTTCTCGGTACTTAATTCCGGCTAATAATTTGAACTTCGATTATATTTGACCCTCTCACCAGCTCTGCAGTGGCGACTATTCTTTTGGTATATTCACAGCGGCACTAAAAGCGCTTTCTGTCAACTTCTTTTAATCATGTTTTCCCTCTTAGTTTGTTGTCCACGGTTTGTTTATTCATCCTCTTTTCAAATGCATTCTCTTTGTGAATGATGTAAATATGTACTACAGTTAGCTCTGTGTGTGTATATATGCAAATGGCCATAAGTGCCGTTTTACTAATTCATTGTTTGCGGCAACGTCTCGGACGGCTCCGCACAAGCTGTTTATTTGCCATTTTAGCAATGTTTAAATTATATAGCACACGTTTCCGTGAAATCAATTAACTGAGTTCTGTTCTGCCAAACGAACTGTAAACACAGAGTTAATCAAAGAAGTGTATGCATGTCAGTAGGTGCATTGTGATGTGTGAAAACACACACACACACACGCGTCTGTTAGCTCTTTGCGATGGGAATATTCATACACTTCATATTAGCACGTTGTCAGTGTCTCCTGCCTGCCTGTTAGGGTCGATGGCTTTGCCTTTGATGTCACTGTACAGTATTCATACAAGTATAAGAACATCTCAATAATGTCATGGACGAATTGTGGTAAGGAAACACGTTCTCCATGTCTGATTAGACAATGAAAATATGATAGTATTTGACTATTCAGTAAGATAAGATGTTTACTCATTATTTGTACTTTTATTCTAGATAAAGTGTGTAGATGGAGTGTGGATGGGAGAATGAAGTCCTTAGATCATAAGTCTGTAAATTTAGCAAAACTGATTGAGGTCTCCATCAACATCAACACACACAGGCTGCCAAGTTTCTAAAAACCAGTTGTTTTTGTAACAACCTCAGCAGCAGCCTCATTTCCCCTCTCGTCTGTTCCAACCCCCCTTACAGTAGCATTCAGCATCACCAGTATACTAATCACCGGCCTGATCATCCGTCATCACATGCACCTGTTTCTCTCTGGTTCATGCCTTAAATAAAATGTTTTTCTTTGCTCAAATGATTCATAGGTACTATAGTATAGTTTAACAAACAAAAACATTCCTCTGAAACTGCTCAGGTACAGGGGCTGGACTAAAAATGAGAGCCAAAAAGCCCTCCAGTAAGCCTGGAGAACTATTTCTCAAGACTACATTTAAAATACAAGGATGTCGTCTGACTCTTTGAATGCAAAATATGAAGAAATAGGTAGAAGTGTAGCTCATGATTTGCATAATGCATGTTTTGGAAGCTTATCTGATTCAAACTGTGCCATTTTCATGTGTGGCACAATACTACATTTTCATGCAGGTTCTGAATTTCTGTCTCTGCACATATCAGTGTACAGTATATTACTGTGTTAGTCTTTTATCACCTACAGAATTCCCACCTCGTGTATCGACAGTGTAACTTTTCCTCGCTGCAATTTCTGCCATCAGATAAAGTCGAATCAATATCGAAACGGGTGTTATTACTTTAACAAATCTATTTGACAAAACAGAACATGGGGACTTATGAGTATTGAAAATGTAAGCAAGAGGAGAAAAATGTTTAAAGAAAAAGCGCCTGAAAATATGAAAATTGAAAGTTTTTCAAATTTAAAAGTCCACATGTGATTCAAGGCAAATATTTAGCTTTTCTGAAAGCTGGTGCTGGATAATGTAATAGATTCTCTGTAAGATTTGCCTTTTATAACTTTTTTACTGCCCTGTTTCATGAAAGATGCTTGAAAGTCGTAATATACAGTATAAATGATGTACGTACTGTAAGAGGTTGATGGTATATGAGAAAGAGGTACATAAATTAGAACATTTAAGAAATGAATCTGATTTACAAAGAATTAAAGTGTAAGATTTAAGTGGACAAAACAATTATGTGATTTTAAATGTCAATTGTACTGTAGAGATTGAAAACGAAATGAAAATATTTGCATGTGTGCTGTTTATTCTTGATAGCGGATGTAAGCTCAGATCGTGATAATACTGGAAAGACCGGTGCGACAATTAAATCTGGCTGCATGTTTGTAATTTGATGTCCAGTAAAACCCATGTTAAAGGCTGTGAGATGCATCAGCGGGAAAATAAACCTGTAGAAAAAACAACAAACACGAATTAATTAATATGGATTGGGTGAAAAGTAACTAGGCATTAAAAATTGGTAATAAAATCCAAATTTCTTGAATGAATTTATTGAAACAAATTATACATGTATTTTATTACAAAGGAAAATGAAGGCAAATCTTTAAATTTCAGCGTGCTGTAGGCATGTCGTCTTGCATCGTTCACTGAGCCTGTTCTTTTACAGAAGCCATATAATACTGTTTTTTTTTATTTTTTATTAATAAATAAATGAATAAATGTTTGCACAAGACTTTAAAGTTACCACCCTTATGTTATATTTTGTTTTACAGTCATTCTATATCCAAACTGTACTTTCTTTATATAGTCACAACAATACATTTTCATGAATTCCTTGAAAGCTTGCTCGGTTGTGAGCTTCCAGAAGTGTATCACTGTGTATCATTTACCGCGTGTGTTAATTCCAAAGAGGGTCAAACCTTTCAAAGATGTTCGGTGCTGTAATTAGAGCCACAGGGAGTAACTGGGGAGCAAGGCCACGTAGAAGATGTGAAGTGTGAGAAGTCTAAGCAGAATGTGTAATTTGCTCCATTCAAAATTCATCAGTTCAGGATGAATTGTACAGAGTTGTGGAGTTCTGGGAAAAAGCATCCTGCTCACACTGACCCCTTACAGACCGGCCAAAATTCAAGTAGATAAATTACCCTCAAACACTGGCAAAGACCACCGGTGGCGCTACAGATAGGAGGGGCTTCTCTTTGGAAAATTCATTAGATGCAGAGGAAAGTGCAGGTGATTTGGATGCTTGGCGAGTTGCCCACATTTATTGGAGAAAACACAGAGCTGTGACTCTTTCTTCTCTCTCTTTCTCTCTCTCTCTCTCTCTCTCTCTCTCTCTCTCTCTCTCTCTCTCTCACACACACACACATACACACCCTGCCTTTGGGGCTTACCAAAGGAGACTCTTCAAACGAGGCTTTGTAGTCAAGTGGAGAATCAAGATTAATGCACTCGCACAGCTCCGCTTGCTCTACGGGAGAGAGCCAGTATAATTAACACCACAGGGCCTTGAAGGAGAGCGGAGCGAGTGAAATCATCCAAAATAATATAAGAGAGGGAAGAAGATTTTCTTTCTGTTTCGTCACGTGGCTTGACGTGACATTTGATAGCTATGTTGGCTATGTCCTCTTCTGCACTCTGACTTCAGGATTGGTTAATTAACATGATTGTAAATTCAGAGGAGTCTTTGATTAGCGAATAATTTCCTGTGCTTGCGTGATATTGGTATATGTGGCGTAATTCGAAATTTAATATGGACGCTGAGGACCGTGTCAGTCTGCCTCATATCAAACTGTCATGATATGATGTTTGCTTGCTGACATCAGCACTTTTATGAAATAATAACCAATGACAATGACATTGGTGGCGTGATGTGACCTGCCATGAAGTAGAAGAATTTCATTGTTTTTCCATTAGTCTCCAACTACTTTGCCAACTTTCTACGAACTGAAGAATGGCACTGTGTATTTGTTTCACCATTTGTGGTTACAGGTAATGTTATGGAACTCCGCTTATCACTAGGGCAGTGGTGATTTAAATGATTAAAGCTCTGGGTAACTAATCACAAGGTTGGGGGTTCAAGCCCCAGCACCGCAAAGTTGCCACTGTCGAGCCCTTAAGCAAGGCTCTTTGCCCTATGTGCTGCTGTATCCTGGCTGACCCTGCGCTCTGACCTCAGCTTCCTAACTAACTTTCCCAATGTGAAAAAAATCATCTTACATTTGCTGTAAGGTACATGTGGCAATTAACTGAATCTTAATCTTAAGTTCTTTATCAGGCATAAACAGTAATTCCATCACTTTTCCTCCCTAAAGGGTAGCGGGGGGCCTATCAAAGGAGACTTAGGGCACAAGGCAGGGTACATCCTGGATTGGGTGCCAATCCATCGCAGGGCACACACACACTCATTTACACACTATGGGCAAGTTGGGAAAACCAGTTAGCCTAATTTCGCATGCCTTTGATCTGTGGGAGGAAACCAGAGTACCCAGTGGAAACCCATCAAGCACTGGGAGAACATGCAAACTCAATGCACACAGACCCGAGGCGGGAATCAACCCCTTACCCTGGTGGTGTAAGGTGACACTAAGCCAACCGTGCCGCCTCTTTTCTCTTTATAGGACAGAAAAAAACAGCTTGTCGGGTTACTGAGAAACTGCAAAATGCAACAACCGCAGTCTTAAATTGGAAAGCAGCCAAAATAAAAGAGCCCATTTAATGTCTGAGATCTGCTCTGGGAAACCGGATGTGATACAGTACGGGAGCTGTGCAAACACTGTATTACAGTACAGTCATTTGTCAACTAAGATTCATGACAAAACTGGATGAAGAGGTAACAGTACTGTACAACACTGAGAGATGCATGACATGAGATACCTGAGCTGAGTGCGGGAAGCTGTTGTGTCGTCTCCAATCGGAATTCTAAATCCTGTTAGAAACTTAAGGGACAGTGAATGTGGTTGTTGTGCAAATGAATGTTAATCAGCATAAAGGCTCCAAATCAAGGTTCAAATTTAGTTGTTTCGAGGTTGTGTTTGGAATGTTGTACTGTATTTGGGTCGTACATTCAACTTTATCTCAAGGTCATTTATGTTGTAAACGTGTTGCCTCACCTTCCATTGTTAGTTATTGCTGGATCGTATGTCTCGTTGGCTATGTCAGACATTGGTTAGGTTTTATAATTTTCTTTTTTAAAGGTTTACAGTATTACTCACTCACTCACTCATCTTCTATACCGCTTTATCCTGTATTCAGTGTCACGGGGACCTGGAGCCTGTCCCAGGAGACTTATACCCCTATCTCACCTGTGCGGTTTGACTCACAGTGAGATGCGGTGTCGGGCACCGTGAGTTGCCGTGATTGCCCGCCGACGTTCGGCTGACGTTCCGGGAAGTTCGCCAAGGTCCACAAACTTCCGCGAGGCCCGCCAAAAAAATTAAACATGTTTAATTTTTCGTGCGGAAAGATGGAAACGTACTCACAACGCCAAAAACTCGCGGTGAATCATAACGAACTGTATTTACGGCCACCGCGCGAAACCGCATAGGTGAGATAGGGGTATTAGGGCACGAGGCAGGGTACACCCTGGACAGGATGCCAATCCATCGCAGGGCACACACACATACTCACACTCCCACACCCATTCACACACTACAGGCAATTAGGGAACGCCAGTTAGCCTAACCTGCATATCTTTGGACTGTTGGTGAAAACCGGAGTACCCGGAGGAAACCCACCAAGCACGGGGAGAACATGCAAACTCCATGCACACAGAGAGGGGAATCGACCCTGGAGAAAAAAAGTTCAGTTTTTGCCTTGAAGTCATTATCGACTTCAACCTTCAACTGAGCACAAATCCTTTTGGTACACCCAACATTTGTTTCCATTAGATGTGTTAATGGCCATGAAAGTGGAATTCTTTGGCCAATATTTCTCCTTTGAATTCTTTTAAGAGACATAATATCAAATGTCATTTTATTATCAAGTTTATTTATCAAAATTAGGCTACAGACAGACTAAATAATCTACTTCCTATTCAACAAAAAAACACCCCAGGATGCTGAAGCTTAAAGGAGCACATAAGAATTCCTTTCTGTGGCTCTAATCAAATGTTTTAAACGTTCAGAGAATCGAATTGTTTCCCTGCATTGTAATATTGTAATCAAAAGTATTGCCCTTGGTCAACAGTCGGTTGTACTTTTACCTGCATTATTCAACCCCTTAATTGCGGGCGCACCTGTAATCTCCACATGCTTCGCCGGGACGTATTAATGCAACACCGCGTCAATGGCCTCTCAGTGACAGAAGCTCTAATGTCCACAATATGGAATGTGAATATGTGACTCGCTGATTATTTCCCCTCCCATAACCCCATTTGAATTTCATTATTATTATCGCTATCGTTCACTATCGTTAGAGTCAACAGAGCCGCAGGAGCCCGGGCCCCTCTTTTACACCGTACTGTAAATATATAAATAAGTGTAAGGTTACTGAGAAAGAGAATGAAATATGGCATTTCCATTTCAATGCAAATGAAGGGGAGAATGAATGCAGTTTGGATTTACAGTGCCTCATTATAATGAGACTATTGTGCCGGTGTGTTTCTTTGAACGGAACAATCTCCTATAGGCCGAGGAAATTAGTGTGCGGCCCTCCGCGCACCACACAAATGAAACTGTCAGTGCAACTCGTTTCCTGCTAAAGGACTGGCATGGAGGCAGCTCAGTCCTCCGTCAGTCGGATTTTCTCCGCAGAGGAGTAGTTATGAGTGGATGTCAGTGTTTAACCGTTTATAGAGAAAGGAGTAGAGGTGCACTGATTTGTAGGAAACGTTAGCTAATTTTTTTTTGCAAGCCATTAAAATACGCTTAAGCGCTTACCAGTTCCAAACGTTTGTCACCGTTCTGACATTACATCTGCTTTTAAAGCTTCTGCATCTGCTAGAGTTTTTCTTTCATCTAATACTTTGGACTTTTACTTCCTACAAATGTTTCCACCCACTACATTTCCATACACTACATTTTCACAAGTCATAAGGTGACTTAGAGCTGTATTAGCAGTACAGCTTCAAGGATTTGATCCAAGACAAAATGAGAATTTTGCACTCAATGTGGGTGGCACAGCGGCTTAGTGGTTAGCACTGTCACCTTGCATCACCAGGGTTGGGGGTTCGAATCTCGTCTTGGCAACGTTTGCATATTTTTGGTGTGTTTCCTCTGGGTACTATGGTTTCCTCCCACCGTCCAAAGACATGCAGATTAGGAGAACTGGCATTTCCAAATTTCCCGTAGCGTGTTTGTGTGTCTTGTGGTGGTTTGGCACCTTGTCCAGGGTGTACCCTGCCTCATGCCCCAAGTGCCCTGGGATCTAACCGTCCCGTCAACCTGTATAATTATAGTGTAAATGTTGTAGAGAATGAGTAGACTTGTCTCCTGTCTTGTGCCTTAAGTTTCCTGGCATAGGCTCCAGTCTACCCATGACCCAGGATAAACAGTACAGATGATAAATGAATTTACTCCACATGCTGCTGCTACACATGCACTATTTATTGAGGCAGTTTTTATTGTTATTTGTTTTGTGGTGCCCACCGATCTATACTTCCCGTGTCCTCGGTTTTACAGGTTTTCCCTGAAGTCTGCATGGCTTTTCTCTCACATCCAACAAACGTGCCAGAAGTGTCTACAAAAGATTGTCCCTAGTGTGTGTATTTGTGTGTTTGCGTGTGTGTGTGTGTGTATTCATGTACCCAGGATAGGCTTGGGCTCTACCGCTACAGTACCTTGACCAGGATAAATTGTTTTCTGTAGATAATTAACCGAGCTTATACTGTGACAGCTAGCTATGAATATTCAATACCCACAGACCTGAGACAGAGCTATCAATCTGTCAGTACTTTCAGTGTCCAGGCTGGGTGAGTTTCCTGCATTGAGAAATTCCATCACGTCCTTTAAATTTTTAGCTTTTTAGCCTCTCGAACCCTATGAGAGCATTGGTGTAATTGCTTTGGAATTAGAACTGTATGATTATTTGATGTTGCGATTTAATCAATGGTTAATCAATTCTACATATATATTTGATGGGTCAGTTTTTGATGCAGAATCGATTCACACTTTTAAAACTGTTTAGGTAACCTGCAATTGTTAAATGATCTAAAATTGTCAGATTTCTTGAAAATATACCTCTGCTATTGAAGAAAATACACGCTGATTACATTTTCTTCAAAAATACTCCCTTTTCGCTTCTTCTTCTTTTGACTCAATGGCCAGGCGATCCACTACCACCACCTACTGGACTGGAGGGTGAACATGCAAACTCCATGCACACAGACACTGAGGCGGGAATCGAGCCCAGACCTTGGGGATGCAGGGCGTCGGTGTGTTTACCTCTACGCCTCACAATACTTCAAAATTCTGTAAGAAATATAGCTGCTTGAGACGACAAGTCAGAAAATAAATGTAGTGCTACTGAACCAATTGAGTTTCAATTGAAAATCGCAACTTCCAACTATCGAATCAAATCGAGTCTACCTGTGATTCAGAGCTCCATTTACAGTACAGTTTACAATTACGATACATAATTTAAGTAAAAACAAGTTTATACTTTTCTAACATGTTTACTTAAATGTGTAGATGCATTTTAGTTGACCTTGCAAACATTTACCCCTGGTTCCAACCATGTCTATTCCTTTACCTGCTTTCCCTGTGAAGACATAAGAGGCTGGAACTGAGAGTTGTTTTTAAAACAGCTTTTCCCCTGAATATCCATCTTCTGAAAATTTGATCATGTGCCTTAATTTGCTTATTAATCTCTGTGTACGTGTGTGCGTTCCTCTCTCCCGTATACTGGCTCCTCACAGTTACAAAATGTGTAGTTGATCCTACCCGTTAGATGAGTCTTCTCCTTGGCAATCCATCTCATTCATTCCCATGCAGAGCAAGACCTGAGAGTGGATCTGGGTCCTGAGAGAGCAAGCAGGTGTGAAAATACAATGTTGTGTTCATTTGTATGATGGATTACCGGGAGGGCCGGGTAAGCCACAAAGGCTGGAGGAGTAGGAGCTAAAGTGTGTTTTCATGAGGACTTCTTCTCGCTTATTCATATGGATGTGGTAGGGGTTGAACTCTCTTGTGAACGGGGAACTGCGGGATGTCACAGCTTCTGTTCGAATTTTATTTGAGAAGAAAGTTTTATTTTTTATTTTTTTTATTTTACTTGCATTCCACAATGTTACAGATATACAGTAGGATCTACAACAATCTTAGGATGACTCAGATCATTCAAGAACATTTAACCAATACAGAAACTTAAACCTTTTCGCCATACTTTGAATGTGTACGTTTGCTTATACACTGTAGGCTTCTCATTTTTCATTATGAGATGAATTTCTGACTTAATGAATTAGAGAATTAGAGGACATTTTTCTCACTTTTTTTTTTATTTTTATTTTTTTTAACAAATTCAGTCAAATCAGTCTTTTTGCTTCAACATTGGTCCATTATAACATTTTATCTTTTGGCTTGAGGAGGTTCATATCTGTTCCTGGCTAAAAAAATTTTTTAACCACTTTACATCATGAATGTTAATGTTTCACTTAGCAAACTAAAGCCACTCTCTCGTGTATAGTGATGATTGATTCTAATTATGTGTCTAAACTAACTGTCTATGATCTTTAACCAGCACTATTGCCCTTCTCCAAGTCTCACATTTCTGATTCTCCACCCAGTTTAATGATGCACCAAAGGCTATTTCTTTAGCTTGATTATACATGGTTTAAGCAAAATGGCCTTTTTGATTTGCACAGTTGTACCATTTTTAGTTTGACTGACTGCTTCTTAACTAATGTGTCTAGCATCCAGAGTATTAGCTCTTACTCTGACACATGCATTTAGTTCTTTTAACCGTATTGTTTTTTTTTTTTTTTTCAATGTCAATGTAGTCTTTGCTTCAGCGCTTATATCACTCTTGGCTTTTTTTTTTTTTTTTTTTTTTAAATAACTTTGTGTTTAGACTGGATTCACACTCACTTGAAAATATATGCAGATAGAGGCATTAGCCAAATGATTAATTAGGGAATAAAGCATGTGGGTGCATGCTGTTATTAAAAATTATGCAAAGTTAATTTGGTATTGTGATATAGCAACCAAACAATTTGGGAAACATGTTTCATGTAAGCTCAACTCCTAAATGTCTCTTGAGCTTGCTTGTTAATATGGTGTGTATCTAGAGCCTAATCATGCTATTTAGTCTGCATACTATATACTGTACAGCTGGTTTTGGATGTTTAGTCTGTGTAGAAAGCAACCTTTTAACCTTTTAAAAATTTATATTTATTAATCGATGTATGGATGTTACGTCTAAAACAACTTTTTGATATTTACTTCATGTCTAGAAATAGGTTTCTGTTTAGTCCGTGTCTATAATTAATGTTTCATATTTGTTTTTGTTTTATGTTTAGTCTGTGTCATGAACTATTTCTCTTGAAAAACCTACTTTGGGTGTTTCTTTGGAAGCATAGTCTATGTCTGGAATTAGCTTTAGTTATTTACTTTGCATCTAGAACTAACCTTAGATGTTTAACCTTAGATACAGCGTAAAAGGTTTATTCTGTGTTTAGAACTTGCTCTTGATTATTAGACCATGTCTAGAACTAGCTGTAGATGTTTAGTCAGTGGTTTGGATGGTTAGTCTAGAACAAGCTTCGGCTGTTTGTCTTGTGTCTAGAACTGGCATTAGATGTTTAGTCTGTGTCTAGAATATAATCTAATGTAATATAAACATATATTTTTACAGAACCTGTTTAAACATCATGCATACCTTATTTTATATTGCCATAAAATCTATTTGAATTATCTTAATTATTATGTTAGATATTACATAAAAATGTTTAATAACATGGGTTCTCATGTCTTCTTCTTCTTCTCCTTATTATTATTATTATTATTATTATTATTATTATGTCTTCAAATGGCAGTGACATTTCCTTTCCTATTAATCCATTTGCTCAGTCTGAATCAGAGTTTGTTTGTTGTTGGCTTTCCTCTGAGCTGATGAGTTTTCGCAATGTACAAATTCAACAACAAGAACAGAAACAATTGTTTTCTGTGAGGCGTGTAGGACTTGGCAGCTCCGGGAACCAACATAAGAGTGTTGTATTCATTGGGCCGAAATCTGGCAACAGAAAATATGAGCAAACTTGGTGTAAGTTCACACAGAAATCATTGAAATCAGCCAAAATGCTAAGAAGAGACAGAGACGCTGCTTTAAATAAGAATATAAGAATACAGTACATGGGAGTTTTCTGAACACTGTTTAACATTTCTGTGTGTGTGTGTGTGTGTGTGTGTGTGTGTGTGTGTGTGTGTGTGTGTGTGTGTGTGTGTGTGTGTGTGT
>JAQQZT010000038.1:26481595-26493015 GCA_030068275.1 Clarias platycephalus | reverse complement strand
GTGTGTGTGTGTGTGTGTGTGTGTGTGTGTGTGTGTGTGTGTGTGTGTGTGTGTGTGTGTGTGTGTGTGTGTTCTTCACAAGTTCTTCAGAGTGACAGCTCTGGAACTATTTTCCCATTGTACATGTCAGTTCAGCAGCTGCGATATAAAAACTACCGTCCTCAAATGAAAACACAGCATCTTTTGTTCAGTTGGGTTTAATCAGAGTTGCCCTTTCAACATTCAACATTACTGAAAGGAGACACAGGCGGCTATTTTTTCCAGCATCAAGTGAAATCGCTGCATTCTTACCCCCCCTGAACTATATCTGTTCGGTCCTGGTTCCAGGTTTACACTCTTTGTTACAACGTATTCGTATCCTGTCTTTGGATTTCGAGCCACTTTACACCATGAATGTTAATGTTTCACTTAGCAGGCTGAAGCCACACTCTCGTGTATATGGATGATTGATTCTAATTATGTGTCTAAACTAACTGTCTACGCTCTTTAGCCAGCAATATTGCCCTTCTCCAAGTCTCAAACTTGCAGGACCTCGTGTGTGACATAATTAAGTTCCGTCCAAGTTAATTCTCCACCCGGTTTAATGATGCATCGAGAGCTATTTCTTTAGCTCTATTACCAGCAGGGTAAAGCGGCCCCATAGGGAATAGAGTTGAGAGTGCATTAAAGCTTTGAACTTATAACGCTTTAGCTGTGTGATTGGATAATAATTTGAAAATATAGGTTTCATTTTTGGACCTCTCAACAAATAAATATTGTTCTTTCTTTTCCTTACTTGAAGCACATTAGACGTCGTGACTTTGAACACAATACTCATAATGCGATAAATGGCATCTTAAGTTTTTTTTTTTATGCTGTTGATTTTCTTTCATTTAGTTGAAACTAACATAAGATAAGGTTCCTTTCATCAAATTCATGGGTGTTAATTTAAACGATGTTAGGATTTATCAGTAAGCTAGCAGTTGAATTGTGCTTTGTCTCTAAAGGTACTGATAACACTAGCTTATTAACAGCATCACATAAGAGAATGGAAATGACTTGGGTCCTTACACAGTTCTACCGATAATGATAAAGCGAGCAAGCACAGTGACGGTTATCTGTTGAAACTAGACCAAAGGTGTCGATAAGCGTTTGCAACTACAATGGCAATGATACAGTGCCGTGAAAAAGTATTTCCCCTCTCTAATATTTTTTGCATATTTTTCACACTTAAATGATTCAGATCATCAGACAAATTTTCATACTACACATACAGGATAGTAAATAATCTGAGTAAATTGAAAATGCAGTTTTTAAATCATTATTTCATTTATTAAAGGAAAGAAAGCTGTCAAAACCTACCTGGCATCTTGAAAAAAAAAAAACGTATTGAAAATCCCTAAGAGTTTTGGCCAATGTTCTATGGACTGATGCAACAAAAGTTAAACTTTTTGGATGATGGAATTTTTGTCTTTTGTTACATCTAGCATAAAACTAACCCAGGATTTCATAAAAAGTACGTCACTGACCAACAGTCAAACATGTTATTTGTAGTGTGCTGGTCTGAGGCTGCTTGGCACCTTCAGGACATGGACGACATGCCATAATTGATGGAATCATGAATTTTTCTGCTCTATCTCCCCTGAAGGAGAATGTCTGACCATCAGTTTTTGACCTCAAAGTTTGGGTTACGCAGCAGGACAATGACCTGAAACACACCAGCAAGTCCATCTCTGAATGGTTAAATAAAAAAAATAAATAAATGGAGAACTTTGGAGAATTTTCACAGTTTTTGGAGTGGCTTAGTCAAAGTCCAGACTTGTGATGCTGTGGCATGACCTTAAACAGGCCGTTCATGCTCGAAAACCCTCAATGTGGCTGAATTAAAACTATCATGAAAACAAGACTGAGCCAAAAGCTACCGTATGTGGATGAACGCTTGATTGCAGTTGTTGTCGCCAAGGGTGGCAAAACCAGGGGCAATTACTTTTTCACATAGGGCCAAGTAGGATTGGACAGCTTTATTCCCTTAATAAATGAAAGAGAGATCAATTTGTTTGGTGATCTGAATCATTTACGTTTGACAAATATGCAAAAAAAAAAAACTTTTATGCAAAAGCAATTATACTTGCACTGTATATTTAACCACTGCCTTAACGTATTGCAATATTAATGTACTTTTGTCACAACAACAAGGCAATTTATTAAACAAGTTGAATGTGACTCTTAAATACCTCTGGAGCTTTAGATCCAGATGTGGACATTACTGTAAGTCTGTAATTACAGCTCTTTTTAGGTGCTTTGCCTTTGTTTAAAACAAGCCTTATATGTTTAGTATGTGTTTACAACTTGCCCGAGATGTTTAGTCCATGTCTAGGACTGACCTTTAATATTTTGTTTGTGTCTAGAAGGAGTTTTAGATGTTTGGTTTAAGTGTAGAACTAACTTACTGTAATATGTTTAGTCTGTGTCTAGAACTCGCCTTTGATGTTTGATGTGATGCCAAGATCGAGTATTATGTATGTAGTTTAAGTGTACAGCTGTCTTTGTTTGATTGCTTTTTGTTTAGGTCTGGCTGCACTTATATTCATTCTGAGTATGGTGTCACACCTGAATTTTTTTCTAGGTCTAGGACTTTGTCTCTTTGACATGCAACAACATGCGATGCAATAAAATGTAAAGAACAGTGTATGCAGAGTCTGTGTTCTTCCTTAGGATGGCAAGTCCATAATTTCAGATTTATATTCTAAAGCACCACGTCAATATTTTTTTGAGATATATAAGATACTGATGGTTTCACCTCCTTTCAGATTTTGGTGTCAGCAAGGTGTCAGAGCAAGTCTTCAGCAAAAAAAAGATTATCAATGTGCTGATTTCTGCTTTCCACTCATCCTGGCCCATGGGGTTATTATGCATTTTTGCACTCGGTGCAAAAACACGGGCACTCAGGTGTTACTTTAATCTAAACCTATCAGAGTCTTTCCATAAAAGCACAGTTGCTCATTTAACCTTGCCTGTCTACCCATTTCTGTTTTGCAGGGTGAAACTCCACATGAAGCATGAAGTCTCACGTTAACCTTCAGTGCAACATGGCGCTCAACAAGAGGCACATTCGATTATCACACACAGACACACACACACTCACAAGAACACTCTTTCTGTTTATCTGTGCAGATGCTATTGCTTAAAATACAAAGTAGCAACTAAGGATGAAAAAGAAATTATACATTTTGCACCTTGACAATGAAAGCGAATGCTGCCTTGTGCCCAGTTCTAGATTGATTTCTTTCTGCTTTGCTTTCTGTTAAAGGTTTAAAGTCTTGTTTTATAATCCGAATGTTTTTTGGTGTTTTTTTTTTTTTTCTTCTTTTTTTTTTTACAGCATGAATAGAATTAACCTCAGACACCATAGCAGCCAAGTCTAATTTTTTACAGCATCATTTGCTTCCTGTGTTCATTTCAAAGACTTTATAATCACCGAGCAGGGTTTGGATTGGACCAAACAGAAAATCTCTGCCAAGTTTTCAGCTCCACCTCCGACACCAGCTCCCTCACCTCCATATGCAGAGCCTTGCCTCATCTTCCACATCGCACATAATGGAAAGTGAAGAGCTTAAGAGAAGAACCGGCGACGTAGCCGTCACCGGTGTGTCCGGTATATTCAGTCTCTCTTTCTTTCCCTCGTCATCTTCACCAGCGCACCAACATGTACCTGTCACGATGCAGCTCTTTCTGCAAACTCAATGACTTTGGGGAGAAATTTGTTCAATTTCAAGCAAAGTTTGAACAAATTTCAAGTGGTTCACAGAACACACCCAGGTTTCTCTTTGTCCTGACAGTATTATTATGAGAAAAGGTTTTAATGATTACACAGTCAAGCGTGATACTGTGAGGGGAATCTGTTATGAATCTTGAATGCTGGGATTTATTATTTTTTTTTTAAACAATGGGTCTTGATATTTGGAACATGTTCACTGCCAAAAAAAAAACTTTTTTTTTTTTCCCTCAAATGCATTAATTGTGCGAGTCAGTTATTATGAACATGCTTGAAATAATAAAAATTATGTCATTAAATCTTTGCCTTTGTGATCAGCTTTATACATAGTCTTCCATTTTGACACATGCTCAAATCCACTGTATTCTCTAAAACGGTTCAGCAGAAACAGGCAGCATTACAGTATGGTTCATATCCCTGCTCCCGAAACAATTACGTCTCTTTATATCCCCTTTCCTATCGCCAGCAGTCATCCCTGTGGCTCGGACGATCGCTTACAGTTTAATGACAACAGCTTCGGGGAAGCGTTTATTTGTCTTCCACTTGTGTTTATACAAGTATTTGCTAAAATTTAACATTCGGTAAGTGTGCTGGGATTAATAAAAACAGAAACAGGAGACTTAACAACTTCAGTAAGTCAAAGTCTATAGTTCTGAACACTGAATTCTGATCTAAACCAAGTTTTCAGCTAGATTTGGGTATTTTGTTTATTTCTGTGTGCTTGTCCTGTCTCTAGGGCTGATTTTTTTTTTTTCCTTTTCTTGTATAGATATGGACTTGGATATGGAGTAGGGTCAATGTGTCAATCATAAATTTTAATAATAATTATAGCTTGTATACAGTATGTGACTGACACTGGAGACTCCTTCCATAAATGTTCATTAAGCAGTTCATTTAAGACTTTTCTTTTTCAAATGCAACACATTTTTAGTGCCATAGATTATGTAGCTCTGTCATACAAAGTTCATGTGAATGAGTTACTACTATAGAAACCATCACACAGTAATTTAAATCAATCATTTTTTGACTTGCAGCTAGAAGTGTCAGAGCCGCTGTAGAGTTAGTAGATATCTTCTAACCAATCAGAATTGAGAATTTAACAGCTGTATCTACATCATATCTTTTGTAACTCCTAGCATGACCTTTAACACGATCAACCACCTGAGACTCATTATTTTCCATCTTTAACAAGTCTACAGTTACTTGAACTGACACTAAAAGGCACTAGATTATCGGACTGTAAGAGGATGCTAGCCCCTGGCTCATAGCAATTGATGTTTCCTAAAAAGGAACCTTTCCTCCTGCCAGAACAAAGAGCGAACATTCTTCCGATTTTCTTGTCCTAAGGGTAGAAGTGTGCATTTTGTATGGAAAGGCCAGGCGATCAATAAAACAAGCTTTGCTAAACACGGGACAGAGGGACTATCTGTAAACGTGGCACATGCTTTATGAAACACAATATCTTCAATAATGGATGTTGAGCTAGTGGCTGTAGAAAGACTTCAGGGTTTAGTTCACCATCAGGGCACACGGTTAGAGAAAGAAATCTCTTTTTTACCGCTTCAATTATTCGTATGTTGGAAGCACTGCATTTTGAAGCATTAATCATTTACATACTGTATGTGGAATGTATATGATTAATAGCAGAATCTCAAAGCTGATCTTATATATAAGCCCAATCTCATTGGATTCTATCATATTTTATAGACTTAACATACAAACACTAATACATACATACTGTAGATATAGATATAAACCTGCTGGCACTTCATTAGGTAAATCTGTTCAGCTTCTCATTAATGCAAATATCCAATTAGCCAATAACATGGCAGCAACTTAATGCATTTAGGCAAGTACTGTAGACATGGTCAAATGCCATCAGAATTTCTAATAAAAGTTATTAAAGGCATGATGTGTGCAAGACAGGCTGGTCTGACTATTTCCAAATCTGCTGATCTGCTGTGATGTTCATGCACAACCATCTCTAGGGTTTACAGAGAATAGTCTGAAAAAGGGAAAACATCCAGCGAGTGGCAGTTCTGAGGGCAAAAACACCTTGTTGATGCCAAAGGTCAGGAGAGAATGCCTAGACTGGATTAAGCAGATAGAAAGGCAACAGTAACTCAATTCGCATCTCGTTACAACTGAGGTATGCTGAAAAGCATTTCTGAACACACAACACTTCGAACCTTCGAAATTTTGGGTTATACAGTAGTTTGCATGGGTTCCCCAAAATTGGACAGAAGAAGATTGGAAAAACATTTCTGTTGCAACATTTGGATGGTAGGGTCAAAATGTGGTGTATACAACATGAAAGCAAGGATCCATCCTGCCTTGTAGTATTGGCTCGAGCTGCTGCTGGTGGTGTAATGGTGTGGGGGTATTTTCTTTGCACACTTTGGGCTCCTTATTACCAGCATCACTTAAATGCCTGCCCGAGTACTGTTGCTGAGCATGTCCATTCCTTTAAGACCACAGGATAACGTGCTACAGTATGTCACCAAGGTAAAAATCTTCTCAAACTGGTTTCTTGAACATGACAATTAGTACACTGAACTCAAACAGTCACCAGATCTTAATGAAATAGAGCAACGTTGGGAGGTATTGGAACAAGAGCTTCACATCATGGATGTGCAGACAGCAAATCTGCAGCAACTGTGTGATGCTCAGGCCAATATAGAGTAAAATCTCTAAGGAGTGTTTCCAGCACTTTGTTGAATCTACTCTATGAAAAATTAAGGCAGCTCTTAGTGCAAAAGGTGGTCCATACCAGCAGTACCTTACGAAGCAGCTGGCGAGTAAAAAATCTGATCACACACTCTTTGTTGAAAAACGGAATGAAAGTAAGAAAAGAATAGTTTGAGGGTCAAGGTGTTTACTTGGTCTTCAAATTCCTCAGATCCCAATATGATCAAGCCAATGTGAGGGGAAAAAAAAGTCCAATCCATGGAGGCATACTGCACATAATCTAAGAGGTCATGTGGTGTCCATGTCTCAATGGCAGGTGGGTTTAATGCTATGGCTGATTAGTGTTATGGCAAAAATTCTGGATTTGTATGCAGACATTTATTTAAGTATATGAATTACAGCAAATGCTGATATTAACGGCCTCCAACTTCACAGGAATTGTGAATATGCAAAGATGTTTAACACACAAATGTCCTAATGTATTAGAATTGATGCCTCGTGCAGAGATGATTTAGTGTAGTGATTGTTCTGGGCCGGTTCTGATAGATTACTGATTTCAGATGACCTTAAAGAAAAAAAAAACCCATCTCAGGTGTGATATAAATAGGAAAATATCAAATTTCATATTACAAAAAAAATGCTTATGGATCCAGACTTTTGAACCAGCCTAAATTATTCAGCCAAAAAGAAGGGGGATTAACATACATACATTGTTTATTATTCATTTTTTTATACTGATGACCATATAAAAATAGGTTCTTTAACCTTCTTTTAAAATGTCCTTTTTAAATATTAAATAGTTCAAGTTAAAACCTCATTTGAGGCTGTTGTATCAGAGGCACCACATGAATCATATCCCATGAATTAGCACATTCTGATTTAGCTTAATCGTATTACTGCATGTAAAATACAGGTCAAATTGGTATATGGTAGTCATCAGCATTGCGGACGGCATAAAATATAGCCTACATGCTTTAATTATGTGAGCAGCGCTGAATAATCATTATTGAAAATATAGAAATAATAAGGTTATTGCTACTCCGCAAGTAGCAAGTTATGAAACTGCATATACTGTATGTCCATTCTTGCAAACTGTGCAGTTTCGAAAGGTAAAACTTGCAGATGCATGTCATCTATGTACTAGAAATAAAGGATTGTGTTTGTGCTAACAATGTCAGCATTTACGGTCACAATTAACCGTGCTAAACATTACATGAGGTTATTTGCTAAATGAATGAATGGAATAAACTAAGCAAAAATCCAATGGTAGATGATACAGTCAGCAGTTCAATATGCATGCTTGTGCACTGGAGCAACAGAAATTATTTCTGCATAATGTTGACAGAGCATAAGAATATCAAAATTATGGTGAGAAACAGAATTATGGCAGTCCAATTAAATATTACAGGTGCCTGGGTGCCAATTTGATTAACATTATGATTCTGTATCCCAATTTTATAAATATCTTGATTCAATATTACATTCTTTTATTACAATTTTAAAACCTTGAACCTTAAAAGAAAATTATAACTTGAAAGTATTCTACCTTTGATCAACAGCTTAATAACTGAATTGAATATTAAACGTAACCCATTCCTTATATTAGTTTTCTTACTTAAAAACTAAGAGCAAACAATAAAAACTAATTTCAAATACAAATACTTTGGGCACAAGGCAGAGTACACCAATCTCTTGCAGAGCACACACATACTGTACACACACTATAGAACAGCAATTTGGGAACAGCAGTCAACCTAATATGGATGTCTTTGGACTGTACGAGGAAACCAGAGTACCCGGAGGAACCAGGGAGGTGGGAATCACATAGGGACAAAAGTATTTTGCCAAATTATTGAATTCAGGTGCCCTTATCCCCAGTGAAAGGCAATCTTTATACTTCAGTCTACCAATACATCTTGGACAATGCTATGCTTCCAACTTTGTGGCAACAGTTTGGGGAATGTCCTTTTCTATTTCAACATGACTGTACCTCAGTGCACAAAGCAAGAACTATAAAGACACGGTATGATCAGATCGGTGTTGAAGAACTTGACTGGCCTGCACAGACCCCTGACCTCAACCGCGTTGAGCATGTTTGGGATGAACTGGAACGGAGACTGCAAGCCAGGCCTTCTCGTCCAACATTAGTCCCTGTCTCAAAACTGCTTTACAGAATGAATGGGCACAAATTCCCATTCATCACACATAGAAACACTCCAAAATCTCGAGGAGAGCCTTCCAAGAAGGGTGGAAGCTGGTATAGCGGAAAAAGGGGGACCGATTCCATATTGGAGTCGGTATTTGGAAACAATGTCATTGCAGTTTTCACCAAATACAGTACTTTTGTCAATATACTGTAGGGTAAAAATGCTTCAACTTAACCATTTAGGGGTGTTTTAAATAACGCTATTAGTATAGACTGCTGAAAACAGTAGAAACTGGAGCCTTTCTCAGATTTAAGTTAACAATGATGATGTCATTACTAAGCACTGGTATAGGGTTTCAATTGAAAGTGTCATACACACCTTGAAGCTTAAGCACCTTAAGTTCCCCACATAACATCACTAGCTTGACCATTTGTCTGGCTGCTGGTTCTAATCATTACCCAAATGTACACTTGGGTAAAATCCATGGACATCTTGTTTGAATAGCTAATTGTTCTCATGCTAATAATTTTGAAAGCTGTTTTTTTTTTTGCAAAATATTCAGCAACATCTGCTCTAGCAATATTGGATTACTGTGCACATTTTCTTTTAACTCTAACGCGGCCTGACATGACAAACAGACTGCTGTTTCCCTATTTTCAGCTTTCAAATTTTATATAGCTGATTTCATCTGTTTAAACATTTACTGAATGGTTATTGCCCCCGTTTTTACTTCAGGCTCATTATTTAGCCCACGTTTTATAGGCAGGTCATGACTGCTATGGAAAAGTAATATAAACTAATATGAATTGTAAAACATAGCCCAGGGTGTCATATAGCACAGGCCTGAATACAAAGCATAAAAGCAAACTAAGATGAAAATTGTCCACTGGATTGTTCTTCCAGCTTTTATTGTGATTCAGTAGGGGTGGAGCAGGCCAGTCTTCATTAAAGCGTTCCGCTCCGGAGCACCTCCGACTGGTCCGTGCCAACCCGAGGCTATTTCACTTCCTCCTCTCCCTATGCGCACCATGATTAGTGCTGTTTACAACGAGAGGGAAACAATAACACCGGCTTTGTGGCAAGAGGTGCTGTGGAGATAAGTCATCTTTAATTCTGAGGGACTCTCGTGACACCTGTAGAATTGTTCAACTGGATATAAGACTACACAAGCCTTTTGAATGGGAAAAAGTCAGACGAAATGTGACTTGTGTTCCCTTTTTTTGCCAATTAGCATCACACAAACTGCAAGTTGAAATGATATTAAGCAGTTTGGCACGCACTTTTATTCAAATTGAGAGCGGAGTGGTTGAGGATTAAAGAAGGTCTGCTTATTTTAAAATACCTAGTAATTCCTGTACTAATTTGTTGGTTGGTGGTGTACTTTTGTTCTTGTTAGAGGTTAGCGGTTATGTGTTGCTCTAACATTACCACAGAATATTGCTAGCAAAGTTACAATTGCTTGTAATGGAAGAAAATTTCAGAAATAAGGGACAAGTGTAAAAAAGAAATAAAATAAAGGCTAGTTTTCTCTATTATTATTGTTTTGCAGCCATGTGTAAAATGATATTAAAGAAAATCCAATGTGAAATTGAAGGAGAGAACAAATGCTGGACAACAATGTGATGGAGTCTCACCGCAGCTACTGTAGTTAGCGATTTAGGAGATGGAGAATACAATGACACTAACTGTGTTCTTAGATGAAGAAGTCATACAGTTGGATAGATAAACTACATTACACGTTTTAGGTAGAAATAAAGCAAAAGCTACTGCTATGCTAGTATCCAACGATAACTGGGTAATTTCTGATGTCCACATGTTTTAGGCTGCAAAGTACCAAAAGTTACAGTTGAAAAATTGGGTGTTTATGTAACAACCTCATCAGCAACCTCATTTCCCCTCTCGTTTATTCCAACCACTCAGCATTCAGCATCACCAGTGTACTACTGTATCCACTGACCAGGGCTGCGTTTCCCAAAAGCATCGTAAGCCTAAGTAGTTCGTAAAAATGATCATACGAATGATCTTAATATTACGGTCTGTTTCCCAAAACCATCGTAACTTAAGTAGCACTTGAAAATCTTCATAGATCTACGAGTGCTCTGGAGTAATCGTAAAGCCTTAAGTGCATCGTAAGGAGACAGAATTATGAGGGCGCCTGCTGGACAACCGGCAAATTGCACCTAAAATTTACTTTTCTTCAAAGTCATTTTTCATTTTATTTGTACGTATATTTTTATTCATTTCTATTTTCTACTCATTATACAATTCAATATAGAAATAAAAATTAATAAAGAAATAAAATAAAAATGACATCATAAATGTTAGAATGAAAAACAAAAGTACACTGTTGTATATGGACGTTTCGAGGGTAGAGTACAAATGTATTTAATAGAAAATATTTAATGTGCTTTAAAGATGACACCTATAAAGGATGACTTGCTGGCGTGCACGAAACCCAGCCATGTATTGAATATGTCTTGGTTGAGCATCATGAAGTCTCATCTCGACTCCATTCTCTTCCTCCTCCTCTTCATCTTCCTCCCTGATGTCCAAGGGCATTCTTGCACTCACTGCAATGTTGTGCAACGTAACTGTTACTGTTATTACAGCACAGCACTTTTGTGGCACAAAGAGAGCTCCACTTCCTCTAAAATAATATAAATTTCTTCGTTTTGACAAATATCTTTTCTTTGTTTTTTTATTCCAGCCATTTTGCTAATTTCTCCACCCCTAGGTATGTGCTTATTTAAATTCTTCTCCTATTAGCAAATGCACTTCAGGTGAAGATAATTATCTTCAAGGCTAAACTTTTCAAAAATAAATGTAAGAGC
>JAQQZT010000038.1:26428250-26442569 GCA_030068275.1 Clarias platycephalus | reverse complement strand
CTATCTATCTATCTATCTATCTATCTATCTATCTATCTATCTATCTATCTATCTCCTAACTGCATACTGTATATGTACAGTATATACTGTATACATTACAGTATATATATATATATATATATATATATGTGTGTGTGTGTGTGTGTGTGTGTGTGTGTGTGTGTGTGTGTATATAATAGCTCTGGAGAAAAACAAGAGACCTAATAAATAATAATCCTATGTTTTTTGCATCATCCCAGTCATCAGGTTACACATCATCCCACAGTTCCGTTGATTTCTTTTGGCTGTTCAATGACTATAAAGAATTGGTTACTCGAGGGGATATTTTGCTAATTAAAGAGCCTGTTTAACTCAATACTTTAGTTAAATGTAAATTCGATTAAACACTTTCCACTTCTTTAACCTTTTAATCCTAATTTGCAATGTGCCACACATGTATAAGGTAACAATTAGCTGAACATACTGTACAGCATAATTTACAAAGTGTAAGCATTTAGACTTTTGATTTCATTAGTTATCATTTGGTTTCTTCATTTATTAAGTTATTCATTTAATTTCCATATTTCTTAAGGATATTTTACCATATCTAGTGTGGTCAACTTTGCCCTTAGCTTCAGCTTAATATTTCTTTAATCAAAGAATAATACACACTGGACCTTGCTATTAATGGAAAAAATAATCCATAATCCCTATCTTCAATATTTATCTATCAGGAATTTGTTATCTTTGACAATTTATAATATAAATAAAAAGGGGTTTGCTATATAGTTCCTGTTATCATTTATGTTACAGCAGCTGTAAATAAATATCTCCCTATTTTTTCTCCGCTATTTCACTTAAATTGGTTTGATGAAAAAAAAAAAAAATTGTTACACACAGTACTGTGGAACTGTCAGGAACTGGAGTGGAGGTGTGTAAAAATGCAGATCATCTACTGTGTAAAGTACAAACAAAGGGAAAAATAAATCAATAATAACAAGAATCATGAAGTTGAACTATGGGTAGAAACCAATAAATATACAGACTATAAGCAGGAACATGGCACACGTGACAGCAGCAACAGCAGACACTTGACTCAAGGAGACATAAAACCTACAACTTAAGTAATGGTTTAAACAAGGCAAAATGTAAATTTTTGATTCCAGATCCCATTGCTGATCTTTTTCTCTATAAAATAAAAGCAGTTAGACTAGTTACGAGGGCAGAGATACCACGAGCCTATCATAACCCCATCCTATAAAAGATAAACGCATGACTTAAATGTAGGACGAAGCAGCAGCAGATGGGCGGTTTACAATGTATCTGTGGTCATTCGAAATATTATTCAGTTTGTGGCACTGCATGTTAAGATGGTTTTATAAACTGATTAAATTTTATAACATTTTTATGCATTTTTCCCCAAAGAGGCTAGAATACATCCATTATGCATACATTCTACCAACCATTTTGCCTTGTTTGGATTGTACACAGTTGGAATTCGCAAATTACTCACCCATGACAGTTATTACAGTTGGTGTATAGGAATAATAGCTTTTCTGGTGTACATTTTGATACATATTAGACCACTTGACCCTTTCATGACCTCATTGTTATAATGTTCCATAAACCACATATAACATTATGGTTTTTGATGTAAAATTTTTAAAATTAAGCAAGTCTCGAAACTCACAGAAAAAACTTTTTACAAGTTTCGGGTGGGTTGTGTCCCAGCTCTTCATTATTCAGGACAAACATAGGAATATAGACAGTCTCAACCAATTAATGTCCCATTCTGAAAAGAACAAGTTGGATGCCTCAGTGTCATGAGCACAATAAAAACATTTATCCTGGAATGTTATACATATGGAAGAAATACAGGCTGTCCCAATGTTTTTTTTTTATATTTGTTAAGAATCAAACTCTACCTCCCTCCACCCTCCAATTCTTGTTTTTTTTTGTGTATTATTATTATTATTATTATTATTATTATTATTTATTATTATTATTATTATTTTATTTTTATTTTATTGCTGACATAACTGACCAGTACATTTTAAAATGTAATTGCACACCCATACGTGTGTTTTAAAAATTGAATTTTAGAATGAACTAAAATTTGAACTGTATGTTACTGTGTTGTGCATGGAATAAAAGTGTGTGATCATGTTTATTAATTGAATTAAGTGTAAAAAATTTACAGCGTCATCTGTTGAATTTTGAGATGAATTAATTATTTTTTTCAAAGTCGATTTTTTATGATGAGGGTTTTTTCTATTTAAATTTCAAATTAGCGTATCTTCTCTTACCATGGTCCAATTTCGATGAAACAAAGCCTATACTGTAAGTTTACCTCAAGTTCAGCAAAAATACACCTGTGAAAACCTCATTAAAATTTCGTCAGTAGTTTTTACAGGATGCATGCACAAACAAACAGACAGACAAAAGTTCCCAAAACCATCTTGATGTACTCATCTTACGTGACCCCAAATAATTTTTTTCCTTGCAAATATTTTCAATGTACAGACACTACCAACTTGCTACAGTTTTGTTATATGTCACCCATATTTGTCATACTTAAATGATTCAGACACATTTTAATATTACACAATGATAATGAGTAAATACAAAAGGCTGTTTTTAAATGACGATTTCATTTATTAAGGGAACAAAGCTGTTCAAATCTACCATCTGTTGGATTGCCAATAAACATAATAACTGGTTGTTCCACCCTTGGTGGCATTTGCAGCTGCAATCAAGCATTTGAATCTTTCACATCACTGTGGAGAAATTTTTTCCCTTCGTGGAATTGTTTTAATTCAGCCATATTGAAGGGTTTTTGAGAGTGTTTAAGGGTCTCAATTGGATTTAAGTCCCGACATTGACTAGGTCTCTCCAAAACCTTAAAATTAATAGATTTCTTTCTCTTCCTGAGTCATTCAGAGGTGGACTTGCTAGTGTATTCTGGATCATTGTTCTTAAGGTCATGAACTCATGACCGGACATTCTCCAGGATTATCTGATGCACAGGATTCATGGTTCCATCAATTATCAAGTCATCCAGGACCTGAAGCTGCAACCATCACACTACCACCACCATGTTTGACTGTTGGATGTATGATGTTCTTTTTATGAAATGCCATGACAGATGGAACAGGACGCACACCTTCCAAAAAGTGAAACTTATTAGTCCACAGAATATTTCTCCAAAAGTAATAATAAAAAGGATAATGTGAGACCAAAAATGTCACCCATGACTTCAATGGGCTGCTCTGCCTCTTTTGGTCAGCTCCTGGCCATCCCATTTGTTAAATCCGATAACCCCATTAACAAAGGTTAATATTGGGATCCACCTATAGGAGGACAGCCACAAACCAAAGTGCAGACAAACACTGGAAAAAAGAAGCAGGTAGAGAGAGAAAGACAAATACAAATTCTGATGTACGTAACTAACAGTTACATGCAACAACAACAAAGAACTTTCTTTCACAGTGGAGCAGCAAGATATAATATTGGTGCTAACACCAGATAGCATTAAATATCACTGACATGAGCAAGCTACAAGCATTGGGCGTAATAAACTGTCTGTGTTTGTGTGGTTGCAGACAAAGATTTCTTAATATTTTATAAATGTATTTTGATAGTGTTAAATGTCTGGTAAAAATGTTTGAGTCAGAACTTTTAATAAGAAATATTTAATAAGTGAAATCGCTTGCATTTTAGATCTTTGGAGAAATAAAGTGTATTAAAAGGAGATAATAACTGAGTCTTGTGTCTTTCTCTGATGAGTTTTTATTTATTTATTTTTTACCGCAGTTGAATTCTCAAATCTGATTTGTCAGAAAGCATGCATGATTATTTTTTTTTCACTAACCACATTGCGTAGACAAGATTTTTAAATAAATGACTCAATATTAAAATGTTATTGTCCCTATAGTAAAATAATCATACACATGATCTTTCATTTATTTAAAAATAATTATAACCATAATAATAATAATAATAATAATAATAATAATAACAACCATAATAATAATAATCATAATAGGTGACCTAGTAGTTAGCACTGTGGCTTTGCACATCCAGGATTGATCATTATTATTAATATTATTAATATTATTATTATTATTATTGGAGGGGCAATATTCTCAATGTTTAACAGAAATGTAATCACGATGTTCGAAGACTAATAGAAAATATTTTATATTTTATTGCAGTTATAACATAACGTAACTGGAATCTGCGGTCTCAGGATCTAATCTACTTAAGCTGTTGCCAAATTTGCAACATTCTGCTTATTAACACATATGTATTCATTTAAATAATTATTACTAAATTGTAATCATTGAAATATCTGTGAGTTTCTTATTTTAAAACACCAGAAACACTTTAAAATAGAACTCATCAGACTGTGTGGGCTCATGTGTTGTTTATTAATTATAGAGATTATTTAGCTGATTTCTAGAAAAAAAAAGTAAATAAAGATTTTTTTTCTCTAAATGGAAAATTTACTGCAAACATAAGTAGATTTTATTGAAGATATTAAAAAATATATTAAAGACAGAAATAAAGAAATAGGTTTAATAATATTTTAAATTATTTATTATAACTATCAAATATAAAGCATTCAAACAACATGACTATATTCAAGATAAATTGACTTGCTAAGATGCCATTTGTGTAGTCTTGTTTATCTTTAAGTGTGCATTAAATTTTGATAAACCGTACCACTTCACTGAGATAGAACCTTATTAAACCAAATTCAACATTTGTGTGTTCGAAATTAAGGGAATAAATTTATTTTATTGCAATCTTTTTTTTTGCATGCGAGAAAGTTTTTCCATGTTAAATTACTCAGCTTTCTATTTGACTTTCAGTACCCTTTTTTGAGTGAGCACTGTTTGAAAACTGTATAAAATCCTGTCTCTCCTCTCTTAGGCAATCCTCTGAATGCCTCTCTTGGGGAACACACTCTCTTCTTCATCACCGACTACTACTTCACATCAATCGGGGAGACAGAAAGACTTGGGCGACTCTGAGTTTTGGCTTGAAACTGATGCAGCTTTACGGTACTGTATGCAAATTTCCAAGATAAAGGAGGAGCAGGTTTGAAGGACAAACCATCATTTCGGGAAACAGTCGGGAATCTATTGTATTCCCGCACTATTAATTGCTGTCAGCAAGGAAAAGAAAAACTTAATTGCACGATGGATAACGAGAACGTAGTGAAACAGAGACAGCAAAAAAGACAAGTGAATAAAAGAGCGAACATCAGTCCGCTAATGGAAAATCGGTTTCCTACAAAGAATTACAAGGAGCGCTGTTGTATTGACTCGATAGCCCTGGCTTAACAAGAAGCTTTGGGCTTCACTCTGTGTTAATGTTGAGGGTTCCACTCGACAGCAATTCATTCCAGCAATTTAAGCAATTTTTTTTTTTTTTTTTAGAAATTTTCGACACAATTTTATACGTTGTAGATCGAGACATCTTGATAAAACCAAAACGCAAAAAAATACACTCTCCAACTTCTTTTTAGATGTAGCTTTATTGAGAACAAACACAGGGAACTGGCCTAAAGAAAAAAAACAATGCACTGAATTCTCCTTCAGGACAGGATACAAACTGACATATGACAAATTTGGGTTTTATAAACCAGCAGAAATCAAAATGGTGCTCCCGAGTGGTTCAACATAAACACGTTCACCCTAACACCATGAGATCACAAGTTTTATTTTCAGCCCATCCATACTCAGGAGACTAGAGAGCAGATTGACCATGCTTACTCAGGGCAAGAAATGGCACCTGCACTCTGACATCAATCATAGCAACACTAGCCAAGCATTTGCGTCTGTGAGCTTTACTTAAGCAGAAGTCTTAAGCAGACTTCCCTCCGAGTGCGTTAGTCCGTCCCTAAGGTTGTGTGAGCAGCATTACAAAAAGATCAAATCCAGAACGGTGGGACTTGTGGTGTCTTGATCTGAGATGAAATGAGAAGCTACACACTGCTGCATCAGTTAAAAGTATAATTCCCTGCTGAAATATAGCATAACTTCAGTCATTTCTACAGTAGTCGGCTTATTTATTTTCAATTACGTTATAAGACCACATTTAAAGCCCAAGTAAGAACCTTAGGTCTAGATATAGTATGAATAATACTAGTAGTTGTTATTCTTGTTCATGTTATTGTTGACCTTTGTTGATGCAATATGATAAAAAAAAACAACAATAAAAAAAACCCTGGCATTTCCAACGGAACCTGATCAAGTCTTTTAACGGACTGAAATTCAGTCAGTGTCAGAAATAAAGAGAGTGTGACTGTAAATGTCACTCATCCATTTGGGATATCTGAAGCATTTGCATCGTCGTTCTGTCAGACTGCCCATGTTGGGTTTGTTTCAGACAAAGAAAAAAAAAAGGGGAAAAAAAGCATTTCCCTCTGGTGGAGAAAAGTAATTGAAATTTGTCTCCAAGCGGCATAATTTCCATGTTAAATAATTTATCTGACAACACCTGAGCAATTCAATGAATCAATTATAACAATGCTGCCGAGCTCAGCACCATAATGTACATCCAGCGCTTGGAGTAATTATTTGCTATCTCCAGCAGACACTCACTGGCGGTTATGGGTGGGAAAGGGAGCCATCACAAAAAGATTATGCATTGTGACTACCTCTTCCTGAATGACTGTTGTGATGATGCCATTTAATAGTGTGTCATTCATCTTTACAGGTATGCACCACTGGGATTTACATCTTTATAATATGGCAGGACAAGCATTAACACAATTGAATTCAAATAATTGCTCCGCTCTCAGCGTTAACTCATCCGATGGACCTGGATGCAGGGCTTCTTTTGGGTTCTCTACAACTGGCCCCGCATAATAATCATTCAGCCAGAAACTTATTTATGTGCGGGTTGTGTACTTGCAAAGCACTTGTAAATGTGCTAGACAGGTGGAGTCATAAAAACCACTGAACAGTTGTGAGTTTATGAAAACAGTTGTGCAAAATGGCAGCACGTGTAATGCATGCTAAATCCTTGATTGGTTTTGGAAAGTTTTTTCTTTTTCTTTGATGTAGCTTTAATTTGAGGCTGGACAGAAACTCAATGAGTTCAGGATTGGACAAATCATAAATTCAATTAAATCTCCAGTGTACTGAGCAATCCTATATTCTGACTCCACTGAATCTTAAAAGAAGAGGTTAAGAAGTGCTAAGCTAACATAATATAGTATGAGGGTGAGTCATAAATTATACACACACTCCGGTTATATTAAAACTTCTGTTATAATTGCACTTTCCGTTCAAGGCTCATGTCTCCTCAGTGACTGTTGCGCAGGTGTGAACATGTTACATCGGTTCATTTGTTCATTGTTCATTCTTGTGTGTTCGGTGGGTGTACCTGGTGCCGAAACACCTCATGGATTTTTGTGACTCATGGACTCAAAATTTGGACTGAGACTCTTAAGATAGTAAACGTTTCTTAATGAGAATCATTACTGGTGATGATACAGTACATGGATTCATCACTATGAGCCTGAGAATAAACAGTATGGAATAGAAACAACTTTAATTGCTGACAAAGAAAAAAGTCAACTGGAAAATATATGTTTACAGATTTCTGTGATTCTCAAGGCTCAGTATTGAAATATTATCAGGAAAAAGGTTCAACCATCAACAGTTCTCATTACACTGAGACGCTTCGCAATGAGATGAAGCCTAAACTTTGGATTAAATGCAGTGGATAGATTTCCAATGACGATGCACGCTCTCACACTTCTTCCCACACTGTTGACGCTGTCCGAAAACTTAGTTTTGAAGCGTTAAAGCATCCTCCCTAGAATGAAGATTCATTTTTGATGAAGAAGTGAAGAGAGTGGTGGGTTCGTGGCTTCCAGCTCATCCCAAAACCTTTTTAAAATTTTTTTATGAGGAAATATGAAAGCTTGGACAAAGTGTTTTGAAAATCAACGAGATTATGTCAAAAATGATGTATTTGTGTTTTATAAAAAAGTTAATTAAAATAAATTTTTACAACCAGTGTGGATAATTTTTGACTCACCCAGATAGAATTATTACATTTTTTCTAGCAATGGTTCTACTGTCGCAAATAGTGTTGCTTTTTGAAAGTGCCATGTTAGATTACAAATCACCACCCTCTTCTATAACTCTCTTCTGGGAAGGCTTTCCACTAAATATTGGAATGTGTCTGTGGGGATTTGCCCGTTTAGCCACAAGTTCATTAGTGAGATCAGGCACTGATGATGGGGTGCAGTTGGCATTCTAATTAACTCCAAAGGTCTTTAGTGGGGTTGAGGTCAGGCCTCTGTCCAGGACACTCGAGTTCACTTCACTCCATCCTTGGCAAACCATGTTCACTTTGTATTTAGTGGCAATTTCATTATAAAACAGATTTGGACCACTTGGTTATAATAAAAAGAAACTATAATACTACAACATGCACACGCATTCCATACATTCATGTGCTTCCGACTTTGTGGAAACAGATTTCAGAAGAACGACATGAACTGTAAGTGCCATGATCAGGTTTCCAAAAACCTTTGAAAATTTAGTGTGTTTAAAAAAAAAAAAAAAACCATAATTATTAAGCTGTTGACTAAACCTGATGACTAATGAGAAGAAACACATTTTAAAATCAACTTATATTTGCAAAATTACCTAATCAAATACCAATCTTAGCAGTTATACTCTATCCGTGAAGGTAAATTGATATGAATTTGAAAAGGTGTGCCTTCATTTGGTACAATTTGTCAAGAAGATGAATAAAGTCCTCCTGAATTTCAGCCTAATAGGATCACACTGTGCATGGGTCAATATCAGAATACATTTCAATACACATGCATATAGTATTTTTTTTTATCAAGCTGTCTAAGGCAATCCAAAAAGCTTTGGCTGTTCACAAGATTGCTCCTGTATTCAGGTACTTTAAGTAAATATTACAATTATACAACTATTATACAGTACATGATACAATTATAAAAATCTCAAACACCACTATTTATTGTACAGCATATCATTGCAGCCTGTAGCATTACAATTTCTTTAATGGCCCAGGCCTGTTTCAGCATGACAACAGCATGACAACTTGTGTCCAAAACCAGTTTCATGAGCCAGAGAGTCATGGTTTGTCACATTTGGAATGGAAGAATTTCAGTGACCTGCACAGAATCCTGACCCTTAAACCAACTTAGAACCTTTGAGATGAATTGAAATGATGACAGTGAACCAGGCTTCCCCATTTACCCTGGCATCACTGACAGTCTTGTGACTGAGTGAGCATAAATCCCAACAGTCACACTCTGAAACCTAGTAGAAAGCATTGCCAAGTGTAAAGGTTATTCTAACATTAAAGGGGGAACAACTCGATAATAATGCCATTGCTTTTTGAACTGGGTGCTCAATACCTGGGTGTCCACATACTTTTGGACGTATATTGTACTTTTTAGTTAATTACTTTTTAGTTAATGGTGGTGTAGTGGTTAGCACTGTCGCCGTGCACCTCCAGGATCCGGGTTTGATTCCCAGGCAGGTTCGATTCCCGTCTCTGTGTTTGCATGTTCTCCCCATGCTTGGTGGGTTTCCTCCAGGTACGCCGGTTTCCTCCTACAGTCCAAAGACATGCAGATTAGGCTAGTTGGCGTTTCCAAATTGCCCATAGTATGTGAATGAGTGTGTGTACAGTATGTGTGTGCTCTGGGATGGATTGGTACCCTGCCTCATGCCCTACTGTAAGTCTCCTGGGATAGCCTCCAGACACCCCACAACCCTGAATACAGGATAAAGTGGTATAGATGATGAATGAGTGAGTAAGTGAGTTAGTGGCTGGTTTGTCAGATTGACAACTGAAATTGTAGGGGTTGATGGTCGACATATGGGTGAAGTAAGTACAGTTTATGCACATGGTCACCCAGTTTGTTGTAGACCAGTGTTTTTCTAGTGTTTCCCTGTAGGGGTACTGCAGGTGGACAGTGAGAGGTCATTTACAGTATAACTAATAAATAATTTGTTTTACAGTTAAATTAATTAATTGTAATTAGCTTTAATATTTCTGATTAAGAATTTACACTTAAAAAGTAATCAAAGCTAATAAAACAAAGCAATGGAATTTAAACAACATTTCATTTTTTTTGTTTATCTTAGTCTCAAGTCGCACCCTCTGTTGCCTGCAATGTCTTATCAGTGCTTTTCCGTTCAAGGCTACTGTCTCCCCAGTGACTCCTGTGCTGGTGAATGTATTACATCAGTTCATTTGTAACTGTGGTGCGAGCAAAAATTAATGCCCCACTTTGATTCGCATGAAAGAAGAGCACCGTGCAATGATACATTTTTTGAGGTCTGAAAGTATAACTGATGCAATTATTTATTGAAATCTATTGATATCTGCAAACAAAATTTAGAGCGATACTCTAAGGAAGGTAAAAATTTCTTAAAGAGAATAATTTCTTCAATCGCGACTTAGTTAAAGTTCAAAGTCAACCATCAGCTGGGAAATGCTTACATTTTTCTGGGATCCTTAAGGGCCAGTATTGGAAAATTATCAGGAAAAAGGTTCAACAATCAACTGTGCTTGTTATAGTGAGATGCTTATTGAAGGGCTGAAGCCTAGGATGGATGACTTTTGCTCATTTCTAGGAACTGCAGGTCTAAATGACATGGTTTTATACTTTTAATTCCTGGTGCTTTTATACAGAATAAAAATATTGGGATGTGTTCACAGGTTATTAAAGATTTTACTTTGAATTCGTTCTGAATTTAGCTTAGCCAATCAGATTTTACCGATCCGTTTTAGAATTAAACCTTTTACATGGGCACGCATACAGTATAGTGTTATTTTTTCATATATTTCCATGAGCACTATGAGCGCACATGTTAAGCTCATAGAATTCATTTTCACTTCTCAGCAGTCAGACCGGTTCTCTCCAATTGGATGTGTAAATCCCACTAGCATCTTTGTAAAAAATTGGCCTGCAGGGACATGCGATACTAATGAATTCTTACTAGCTTGTCAGTACCAGAGCATAATGTTATGCCCAATTCTCATTTGAACCCCATTGATTTTTCTTTTCCTTCTCTTTTTTTCCCCCCTTCCCTGCCTACAGTGCTGTCGCTCTAGGGGGCTTGTGGGTAATTCAAAGCTTCGTTTGAGATGAGAAACTGAGAGGTATAAGTAGAAAGCTTGGGCCTAGGCTTTTAAGCCTAACACAGGTATAGACACATGCCAAATTGTGCATTGTATGGGTATACAGTAGATACAGTACAAGCATCCTTTTCTTTGTAGGGTCTCAGACTGCCTGTACATTGTACAATGGTTTCAGTAAAAGTTCGACAAAACTAAACTTAGATCTATTACTTCCATGTACAGTATGTATCTTAAAATGCTAAGTCTTTATATATTTATCACTTTACACAGCTTATTTTTTGACTTAATGGCCCCACCGAGAAAAATCATGGTGTTTGAGTAACCCCTACAACGTTTAATTTAAACTTGATGTTCATTTGCCTATATAAAGGCTGTAAGCGTTAATTCAGCACTGGGGACTTTGCTGTGTAGTGCACTTTCGTGGCAATAATATAACTATAAAGCACTGTGTCATTGAGATAGCGGAAATCGTCCTCTATTGTTTCTGAGCCATAATTACAAACACATCATTTTTCTCCCCTACAGCTGAGCAATGAGCCTCGTGAGTGTGTGGGACGAAGCAACATTACATAAAGACAGTGTGTTTTTTGTGTTTGTGGGAGACGTTAGCAGGGAGTAGCGGAGTGTGCTGATAAGAGCAGCCAAGGAGTTGATTAAGGAAGGAGAATGACATTCATCTCGGCTTATTCTGAATTCAAAATGAGGCTTGGGACAGGGCCCTGAGGAATATTGCTAAGAAGCCAAAAAAGTAAATAATCACATAAATATATAATATTTCAAATTATTACTCCTTGGCTTGGAACCTGATGACTCATAAATGTTTTATGGCTTTTTTGTGACTACTTGTATTTCAAAGATAATTTAAGATTTTAGAACAGTGTGGGAGGATTTACCTCAAAAAGTTTATAGAAAGAAAAACACCATTTGCTCATTTTAATTTTTGGGGGATTTCCTCCATTTTCTTTTTTCTTTATATGGTGACCTTCTTCCAGTTACTGTACACATGTCAAATCAGACAGTGCTTTTTTCCCTAGAAACTCACTTCCCTCTTCCACACACATCGGCACACACAGCTACACTGCCTGACCAAAAAGAAAAAAAGGTTGAAAGGGTCAAATTATTGGGCAGCATCAAGCAAGAAAACAACTAAGGATATTTAAAATGAATGGAACTGTGTTAAACATCAGCAAGACCTGGAAGGATTGTGCTGAACCATCAACACTGTGGGAGAAATATGGCCATAAAAAAATCATGAACGGAGACCACTTAAACACTTGGTGAAATTGCATGGTAAGGAAAAAATCAACAGGAAATACCATAGCTATGTTTAATAAAGAAAGTAAGATCATTTCCATACACACACAATGTGATGAGAACTTACAGCATTGTGAGTAAATAGCTGTCTGGCCATAAGAAAACTACTTGTTACTGAGACTAATCAGAAAAAAAAAAAGGTTACAATTTGCTAGGGAGCAGAAAGATTGACCCTATGCCAGAGCGATGGGTGCGTCAGGGTAAGAAGGAAAGTGCATGAAGCAATGCACTCATCATGCAAACTGTAGTGCCCACTCTACAAGCCTCTGGAGGCAGTGTTATGATCTGGGGTTGCTTCAGTTACTCAGGGCTAGACTCAGCAACGTTACTGTATGTTAAGTATGTTAAATTAAGTCAACTGAATGTACCGAATTACCAGGTTATCACATATATGGAGTCCTTCTTCCCTGATGGCACAGGCATATTCCAGTACTCAGAGTGGTTCTGGCAGCATGAGGAATCATTTTCACACATGAACTGGTCACCATAATGCTTGCGTCCGACCATCAGCTTTGTTAGAGCCAAAGAGAAGCCGAGAGAGAGGCCCAGAGCAACACCCGGGATTCTGTACACAGCCCAAGACTGGAAACTGTTGAAAGACTTGGTTGCTGGTAGAACAAATAATTAAGATTCGCCCAACTTGTTGCCAAACCTCTTTTGAGACCAGACATTGCTGGTGTCAGAGGTAACTTAGAACATCATTATGCTGGAGCTCACTGTGCCATGGGAGAACAGAATGGAGGAGGCCTTTGATCAGAAGAAGGTGAAATATCAGGGCCTTGTTGAGGAATGCCAAAGAGAAGGGCAGAAATATAGATGCTTACCTGTGGAGGTCGGGTGCAGGGACTTTGAAGGCCGGTCCCTATTTGGAGATCATTGTCAGTCTCTCACCTGTGACTTGGCATCACAGGTGAGAGAAGGAGAAGAGCCATCCGGAAGAACATAGAGCCCCCAATGACAGGTTCCAGGTGGCTATGGATTAAGAGAGGGGATCTGTGGGTTTGTGCTGCTAGGGTACAAGTGACCAAATGAATTTTAGAGTGTGCTAATTTTTTTTTGGCCAGGCAGTACTGTATATATTGGCTAGTTTCATTAACCTGAAGATTCTAAGTCTATTCCATGCGTACTACTTATCTCTCTGAGCAAATTCACTCATAATAACATACTGGAAATAATATGTTGTAGAGATCTTTTATTGTAGGAAATTTTACATTCATTATCTCTTTTACATTTTACATTTATTATTATTATTATTATTATTATTATTATTATTATTATTATATTTATTTTATAGTAGACAAAACATTTAAAACTATAATTGTATTTTTCCTAGCCAAAATTTATACTGAACTTTATACTGAACATCTACTGTATAATGCAAAATGATTATACCACAATTGAAAAAGTTTGAGACCACATTGCAAATCTAGGAATATTATTTTCGAAATTACTAGAAACTAGTTTTTGTCCAATATTCAATATTTCAATATTTCTTTTTGCTTGTGTTTGGACAAAAGCAGATGTTGTACAATTGCTAGGTCAATTAGCCTATTAGCCAGAACATAGCAATTAAGTAAGTAAAATTAAGACCTTCACCATGTTAACACCATTGTACAAAAGGTCAGATTTTCTGTGGGCTTTACTTTGTACACTGGAGCATATATAAGAAATTCAAAAATTTCTGTAAATATTTATAACTTCCTCATATCATTTAAGACAATGCTGTTTTTTTTTATTTTATTATTATTATTATTTTTTACATTTTCCTTGTGATTTCAGACTTTTGGACAAAAATATATATATACTCAGCAAAAAAAGAAACGTCCTCTGACTTTCAACTGTTTTTACTTTCAGTAAACTTAATGTGTA
>JAQQZT010000038.1:26358231-26375212 GCA_030068275.1 Clarias platycephalus | reverse complement strand
AGACCTGAAAAAGGGGCGTTTCTTTTTTTTGCTGAGTATATATATATTTTTTTTTTTTTTTTTTTTTTTTTTTTTTTTTTTACACAATTGAAATTTAACGATCTACTTTACTTTTTAGATATATACTACCGCTCATGAGCCATAACCTGCAAATTTCTTTGGTTTTGTTTAATGAGTCTATATTCTATAACATTACTGGGGATTTCAAACTCATATGGAATTAGGTAATTATGTAACAACAAGAATAACAACAACAACAACAGTCAGTTGTTGACACAGAGGGCAAGAACAGTAATATCAAATGCATTTGCGAAACTCATCAAGCACCATAATGAAACTGGCTCCCATCCCAGGAAAGCAAGACCAAACCTTACCTCTGCTGCAGAGGAGAAGTTCATTTAGAGTTACCAGCCTCAGAAATCACCAATTAACAAACAGCAACTCAAGTTCAAGCTAATTTGATTATGAGTAGATCAGATCATTGTTATAGAATATGATCACATCATAAGTAGCAAATATATTGCAGCATTAACTGTTCAAAGGATATTATTGCATATTTTAGACACCTTCAGCATTGCTTTACAATATAGAAAAAAAAAATCACCAATGACCAAGGAGCTAGAAAATGAGCCCAAACTTTTGAACAGTAGTGTATAGAAAGAGAGAGAGAGAGAGATAGAGAGAGAGAGAGTGGAGAGAAACAATTGTAAAAAAAGGGGGGGGGGGGGGGGTCATTGTCACGATAATATATTTGATCCCCCCACATTGTATGGAAGTTAAAAATATTGAATGTTAAGAATGTTTTTGGAAAAATTTTTAATTAATGGTGGCACAGTGGTGTAGTGGTCAGCACCATTGTCTTGCACCTCCAGGGTCCAGGTACAATTGTCGCTTCAGGGTCTGTGGGTTTGGAGTTTGGTGGGTTCCTCTGGGTACTCACATTTCCTCAAACAGTCCAAAGTAGGACGTCATTTTGACCGGACGTCATACCATGGTTGTAAGATATGAGAATAAATGCAATTGGCTTCCATGGTCCCTAGTTGATTTACAGAGGTTCCTAAATGGATGGATGGATAACATGCTTATGAGTAAGAGGTGAGATAAAATGTTCCAATAATATCCATAGGTCATTAAGTGCAATGCTGCATATAATAGGCATGTTTTACAAAATAATCTTACCCTGTGGTAAATCCCTACCAGGGTAAAACTGTGATTTAGGTCACATAATGTTAAAGTTTACTTAATGTTAAGAAAAAGGATATTTATTGTCATTGCAGTTTCTCCAGCAGTCATGGACTACTATTATAAGCTGACGTCATTGACTACTGAAGTGGTAATGTAATGCTGGTGATGCATGGTAAACTGAACCCTTGATATTGATTTTAATCTTTTTCATTCTCATCAAGATTAGATTTTTTTAAAAAGGTTTTGTGAGCACCAAACCTCAACACTCCTTGGTTAAATTATCTGCAAAGTTGACTCACTAAAAAAACACAACCAAAGCTTGAGATTGCTGAATTGCATATTTACATGCAAAAACAACTGCATGCTGATGGGGTTATGGGGTGGTGTTAAGTCATAAACCCCAACAACATGTATCAAAAATTTTTTTTTAATTAATATTAACAAAAAATTTAATGTTTTAATGCATTTTTTTGGGGGGGGTTATGCTTTTTGCGTTTTGACTCGAAGAAAATATCCACAAAGTATATATTTAACAGATTGCAATACTTTCGACAAATATCTGATGATGATGGATTTATCTAATTTTGCAATCAATCTTCATATGTGCATGCATGTACGTATGTAAAAGTATGTACAATATTTGTGCCCATACATGTGTATTGATGTATATATGGATTAATATATTTTTTTTCTGTCTGTGTTTCAAGTTGCATAAATTACACAACAACCACAACAACATACAGTATCATGAACCTTTTGTGATTGTACTAATTACAGTACACATTAACTGCAATATACAGTACATATATGATTGTTTAGAATCTTAGAATAATTTCTAAACATTTATCAAAATCTCAACATTTATTTTTCTCATCAGCTCAGCTGTATGCCTATACACATATCATTAGCAAAAGAATCATAATGATTTATGTCAGTGCGATAAGTGATTAACTAGCACCAATTCATATAGCTCTCTTCTAGATCTTCCTCAGACCGATTAAGTGAAACAGAGCAGATTCTTCTTCAACAAATACTCAGCTTTAAGGTAGACAAGCTTATCTTCACAGTCAAGGTAGCTCACATCCTCAAGGCTAAAAGTGTAGCGGCCTGTCACTCAAGATTTCTTTCATACAGTAAATACTCATCAATGTCAGCAAAACGAGACTTAGTTTTCTCCACAAGCATGCACGTGTTTCCGGTGTCATCAGCAGGGAAAATTGTACTCCTTTCCTTTTGACAAAAGCGTCAAGAGCATTTTTACATTGCATGACATTTAAATAATATTTTACTCTATCATTTTTTAAACAGCATCCTTTGCTTTGTTTGATTAAAGAGTGACCGTGTCCACTAGGAATGCTGTTTTGATTCATTAGTCAGTTGCTCTCATAGAATTCGACTGAGTTCTTCAAAGAATCCCTTATTTTTTTTCGTGCAGTTTAACAAAACGCAGAAACACTTGTTCACAAAATAACAAGCACATCTATTTGCGTATTTGCAATACTTGATGCACTTTTTCTCACTCTCGTTCTCACCCAGCTGAGGCGAGCTTTAATGAACTTTATAGTTTCTACAACTGTGTTGCTGAGGTCTTCAGGAAGTTTTTTTTTTTTTTTTACTTTATTTTTAAACTGGCCAGTGCCAATGTAGTGCAAAATTGTGCACCCTGGAGCTTTTTTCTTTCTATCGGCTGTTTAATCTGTTTTTTTTTTTTTTTAAACCCATGGCAGCTGTAGTGTTGTCAGTGCAGAATGCAACATGCCTGCAAGAGTTCACAAACATACAGTACAAAAAAAAAAAAAACATTCCTAAGCTTCTCATGTTCTTGTTTTGACAGTGTCTTTTTTTTTTTAAATCAGTTTTATCAATTCTGTCTTAGCCTTTGAACATTGAAATTATGCCTCCGTGGCTCTGTGGTGGCCCTTTGAAATGCTTTCCTGAGGTTTTTAGATTTTTTTGTTTGTACAAACTGTATTTTTTCCCCCCAAAAAAACTAACAACAACAAAAAATAAATAAATAAATGAAAAACCTGGCCACCAGCAATAGTCTCCTGGTGTCTTGTTTCCTAGTGTTGTTTCATTTTGTTCAGCTTCATGCTGACATTAGCTAGCTTCTCACCACAAGTGACACATTCTGCCCGAGTCTGCTATGACCTTCAATATGTAAGGAATCACCACTAGAGGGTACTGTTTTGTCTTTTTGTAGTTTTTGTTTTGCAGACTCAGTTTCCCAGAAGGCACCTCGGTCAGGTGATGTGCTAATTTTGACAACTTCAAATATATAATATACCAAATATAACTATAACCTGTTATATTTGGTGGCTCCTTGAGGGGAGCACATACAGTACCCCAGGTTGGCAATCAAGATAATGGTGTCAACAGTCTAGAAAGGTCAACCCATATTCTCAGAGGATCCCCAGACTTCCTTGTTCCATTTCATTTTGTCCCCACTTTTGCCACTCTATATTCCTTATCAGGGTGAGTCTGAATCCATATCTGGATTTCATCAAAGTTTCTTTGGGAGCGAGATAATTGAGAATAAAAATGTATTGAATCGAATAACCTGGCATCTCTTTACAGTGGGATGTACCTGAAAAAGCTCCAGAAGCTGATCAGCAGTTATCTTTGAAAGCTGTCTGAAGCACCTCAACTGGGTCCTCTCAACTAGTCAATAACTCGTTTCAAGCAGGTTTCCCTCACATGGGTGCAGTCTGTCTAAGGTTGTCCATCATATCATCACATGCCTGCAGCTGTTTTGCAGTTGATGAGTGCACAAAAAAGAAAACCTGAATGATTAATAAAAATATTAGGTGATTATGAAGAATACATTAAATAATTATACATAATAAAGCTATTGCTCTGAAAAATCAGAAGATTTGTATTAATATTGACTTATGTCATGTGAGAAAATCTATTGTGCATTATAGGTATTATTGGGCTTGAAAGAACAAATTCTGCATTTAATACTAAAACCAAAGTGCACCTGGACATCTGCCGCTTTTTGAACTTTACTTATTTTCTGTTGGCCTGTTCATTGTGACTTTAGGAGACCTTTATGTATCTGACTGACCGAGAAAAGTCCAGCTAGGTAGCCATCTGCCACTTGCCAAAGAACCTAAAAATTGTGAGTCCTTGTAAAATTAAAAGGATTGTGTGAGATTACACATTTATATCACAATTATTAATTTGGCAGATGCTTTTATCCAGAGACTTACAACTGAGGTAGGATACAATCCAAGCAATGATAACTCCAAATCTGGCTCAAACGTTTCCAAGAGGATGACTTTTGGGAATTGAAACTGGTTCATACGGCCGTCATCATCATCGTTAGCCCAAACCACATTCATGAGTATATTGAAAAGAGCATCTAATATCGGTCAGATATTTCACCTGAATGACAAATAACTCTGATTATACTTTTGGAGTAATAAGATTAGTTAATTACTTCTGCAATTGGAGCTTTAAATGTGAAATTTATTATATTCCGTATCTTAACTTTTATGTACAGTACATGCCTTCATAACAGCTCTAATCTGAAGTGTTGTAATTTAGTGATTTTTGAGACTGGTGAGTATAAATGAACTTCTCTGCAGCAGAGGTACAGTAAGTTTTGTTCTTGCTTTACAGGAATAGACTTCATGAGAGCCAGTTTCATCATGGTGCTTGATGGGTTTTCCAAAAGCACTTGACAATACTGTTCTTGCAAGAACTGTTCCAGAAAAGCTGACTTTCGTGTCTTAAAATAACAACAACTGACTGTATACCTATTTTTGAAACCTACTTTCACGTATACATCTGGCCCAGAATGAGGACAACATGGAGGAACTGCAAATATTTCGGGCAACAATCTGCAGCTTTGTCAAGGACAAAAGAGTCATGTCCAAACAGAGTCGGCACATAATCAGGGTTTAGATTAACAAACAAAAGCAAAAGCATATTGGAGTAATGGAGTGTATTACTAGTAGTATGAATTGCTGGAGCAGAGTGTAGGATATTTTAATTTTGCAGATGGATATTACAATTGGCTCTGAAAAACATGCAGTTGGGTTTAATTGATTTTATTTATAGCCTGGGATTGGTGTAGCTGTTGAATGATATCAGTGCCAAACAAGCCTTCTCTTATTTATTTATTTATTTATTTGTTTATTTATTTAGAGTGCTTAATGTGTCAGCTCATCAGTGGCTAATTTAGTGCCATTGCGACCAAAGACAAAAGTGTTGGCAGAAAGTTTTGATTAAAACCTCAATGAGTGCTGCTGTGGTCTCAAGTAAATAAATAAATAAATAAATAAATAAATAAATAAATAAACTAAACATGCTAATGACAGAAACACATACCCTCATTACCTCAAGCTTACTGGTTCTGTTTTCAAAACCTTCCCTTAATGAGTGAGAGCGGCAATGATAGCTCAGATGAATAAAAGTAAATACAGGTATTTATTTATTTATTAAAAAAAATTATTATCAACATTCATTTTCCAATGTCCCCATTCACCTTGCTCTCTGGCATCAAACTGCTTTCCTAGCCATCTTGAAAATCTTACCGTGATCATTTGCACATACTAGTAACTCCATTGAGCATTAGCCACAGCTTATATTTTGTTTCCTCTTGAATTAAGTTACCCTAATAGTCAGACCTCCTGTCTGGATATCATGCTGCTTTGCTGAGAATGGAAGTGGTAAGCTTTGGATTTTCTATCAGTCACACCTAGTGCTGCATTACTATCAGAGCTATCAGAAGCTTAGCATGTGAAGCATTCCCACGCCATGGTGACTATTGTGATAAAGCTGCACAGGGAATGGCTCGATATTAAGAGAAGGGCGATGAGAAGAGGAAAGGAGACAAAGATGACGGCTGAATTTTCCACCACCGAGGCTAGCCACAACTTAAACATATCCATAAAATGTATGAGAAATGATTAGCGTGTGACTAATTGCCTGTTTAGCATCACAGAAAGTTGTTAAACAGGCCATTGATTTTTAATACCTAAAGTAAGAAATGGGATTAATTAGGCATAAATGTATTCTTCCATCTTGCCAAGTGGTACTTGCTCCAAATGCTGCCAAACAATGGCGTCTAGTAATGTGTGAGCCTCAGTGAAACACAACAAGGCATGCTGTTGAGGAAAATACTCAGTGACTAGGTTGGGTGGAGTTACTGTTAGAAATCAAGAAGTTGATTATTTTTCTATAACAACATATGTACATCAGAACGAAAAAGGGTGATTGTAGGGATTTTAAACATGGTATTGGTGCCAGACAGACGAGTCTAAGTATTTCCAAATCTGCTGATCTACTGAGATTCTAGGGTTTTATAGAAAACTGTCTGAAAAAGAGAAAAATATCCAGTGAGCAACAATTCTCTGGGACACACCGTCTTGTTTGTTCCAGAGGTCAGAGTTTACAACTGAGGTATGCTGAAGAGCATGCTGAAGCAGATGGGATACAGCAGCAGAAGACCACACCAGTGCCACTCTTGTCAGCTAAGAACAGAAAACAATTCACATGGGATCACCAAAACTGAACAGTAGAAGTAGGGGAAAATGTTTTTTTGCTTGGTAGGGTCAGAATTTGATGTAAACAACATGAAAGAATGGATCCATCCTGGCTTGTATCAAGAGTTCAGGCTACTGGTGGTATAATGATGTAGGGAATATTTTCTTGGCACACTTTTTTTTGCCCTTTAGTACTAGTTGAACATTGTTTGCCAAGTGGTACTTGCTCCAAATGCTGCCAAACAATAGCATCTAGTGATGTGAGAGCCTCAGTGAAACACAACAAGGCATGCTGTTGAGGAAAATACTCAGTGACTAGGTTGGGTGGAGTTACTTTTACAAATCATTGTTGAGTATTGTTGCCAACCATGTCCACCCCTATATGACCTCAAGATAACGCACCATGTCACAAAGCTTAAATCATCTCAAACTGGTTTCTTTAACTAGACAATATGTTCATTGTACTCAAATGGACTCCACAGTGACCAGCTCTCAATCCAATAGAGCACCTTTGGGATGTCGTGGAACAGGAAGATTCACATCATGGATGTTCAGCCAACAAATCTTCAGCACATTGTGATGCAATCATGTCAGTACGCATCTAAATCTCTAGGGAACAATTCCAGGATCGTATTTAATTTATGCCATGAAGAATTAAGGCAGTTCTTAAGGCAAAAGTGGGTCCAACCCAGGACTCGCAAAGTGTACCTAATTACGTTTAATCTCCTTTTGTTAGCTATATTATACCATCCATAAAAGTAATACCCTTATCAGCGACATATTCGTCTTTCTCTTTAAGTTTTCAACATATAATCACATGCATCTATCAATCCGTTTATGTGGAGCCTCCTCCATACGAGTCCCCGTGTATGCTGTAACTAACAGAAAAATAATGCGTTAGAACGAGCCCATTAATGTAATCCTGTGATGTGAATTATAGCTGGGCTATAAAAAAAAAAAAAGATCAACACCTTCTGACCAATCAGGTTTAAAACTTTAAAAGCACTGTAGTATTCTGTATAATAAACTATAGCTTGGGAGAAAATGAACACACACACAGAAAAAATTCCCCAAGGGATCCATTTTTAACAATTATAAAAACTGTCCATATATCAAAACATCAAGTAGAAGTAGTAAGCGAGCATTATGCATTTTAGGGAGCTATTATCATATATAAATCTACCACAGTAGAATAAAATTAAAATAAAGTGCCCTGTCTTCTTTATTATAGTCCTAAAGATTTGTGGTCTCTGGGCTTTTTTTTTTTTTTTTTAAAGGATTGCTTGCAGCACAGCTCTAAAGTTCATTTCAAGCTTTCCAGTTCCTCATGGTGACAGACTCTTGGCATGTCCTTTTATGAACAGAGGTGAAGTACTTTTAAATTGGCCAATAAACCATTATCACAAGAAATGTGCAAGTGTTAAAAATAAATAAATAAATAAAAACATACATACATACATACATACATACATACATACATACATACATACATACATACATACATACATACATACATACATACTCACTCACTCACTCACTCACTCACTCACTCACTCACTCTTCCTTTATTATTTTATTTGGTCAAATATTTTATTCTATGAAATGACGATCAATATTATTTAGTTATAGTGTTGTGTGAAGAGAACATACAGTTTGCATTCTGGTTGAATTAATGAATCCAATAATAACTGGACTGATTCTGTTTCATCAGGTAGGTAGGGGGCTGAAAGACTCACTAGCATTTTACCTAAAAATCCTACAGGTTTAACCTCCAAATTATGCTACATACAGTATTGCTTTCAATTGCAACATTTAATTATAGCTTGCATGTACAAATTGTACTTTTTCTATATCTGTGAACAAAACACTCATATATTGAATTATCCAATAAGCCAATCGTGTGACAGTGGTTTTGCTGCATAAAATCATGCAGGTACAGGTCAAGAGTTTCACATCTAAACTCAAAAAAAGGAGAAAAAAAAAAGTGATTTGGGGGTTGCTGGTGCCATTTAGATTTTATAGAAACTATTATATTGTATAATTTTCACACATTCCCACACATTTACACTGAGAGATATGATAAGGAAAAAAACAGTGAACAATTTGACGAAATTCAAAATATAGATCAGTAAAGTATTTTTCAGAAGTATACTATATAGCACAGAATTTACACCTGGAGCTTGAAGTGGCGAGTTCTGGCTGTGATGCAGTTGCTGGAGTAAATCACATCCATTCTAGTTAATGGCTATGCTTTCACTAGTTGTGACACCACACATTTTGTTTCAGAAATGAAAGTTACGAGTAAAGTCTATTTTTGTTTTCCAAAGGCACTTTAAATCACAGTTCATCAAACCAATCCAGGTTCTCTTTCTAAAATGTATTGTTATTATTTTTTAATTTAAAAAAAAAGAAAAGAAAAAAACACACACACACACAAAATGCAAACAAGAGTGCACACTACAGTTTAAAAGATAATAATAATAATAATAATAATAATAATAATAATAATAATAATAATAAAAAGATACATTTTGATGGAAATAATTGTAAAAATACTAATTTAAAATGAATATTTTAATTTGTATAATAATAATAACAACAACAACAACAACAACAATAATAATAATAATAATAATAATACGAATTATTATTATATATTTATATTAGTAGTAGTAGTATTGTTTGTTTGTTTGTTTGTTTGTTTGTTTAACTTATAGTACTACCACTATTACTATTACTATTACTATTATTATTATTATTATTATTATTATTATTGGGGCACCTACAAAGGTAGCTTCCCGCTTACCATGCTGAAGGCGCTGGTTCGGTTCCCAGCCAATGCCCAAACCTCACCCACTAGATGAACTGCCAGTCCCAAGCCTGGATAAAATGGGAGGGTTTGTGTCAGGAAGGACATCGGGCATAAAACAAATGTGACAAATTGTTGTGGGGATCAGTTGGTCCGCTGTGGCAACCCCTAAACAGGAGCAGACAAAAAGCCCTTATTATTATTATTGTTAGTATAATTATTATTTAAGTTTACTTGTTATTTATTGAATACATTATCTAATGTACAGTACAATAGATGATCTGGGAAATTCTTTCCATTTTTCACTTTCTGTATTCCCTTTAAACAATATCTCCTTGGCTCCTTACACATGCTTTCTTGCCCAGTTTCTAAGTTTGTTTTTTCAACTGTGAATGCAAATTACTAGGACCACCAAATTAATGCTGTTGTCTAATTCACTCCCCACAGTCTCAGTATAATTTACCACATGGAAAGTGAGCTGACCGTTTTATTATCACATTACTTTCACTCATTAGCCCAGTTAACTAATATGTACTGTATTTACAATTTAGTAAATATTTGTACTGCTGGAATTCTTTGTCAATCAGTGGCAATAAAGCAAGGTGAATAAATAAATAAATAAATAAATAAATAAAAACTACCACTACAGATCATGTAAAAGTCTCTTAAGGCAAATGGCTAAAGTTTAATTACTTTCTCTCTGTATTTTTGCACTCCCCAAAGCAAATGACTTAATGAAATTCCACAGCTATTAATCTTTTAGCTTTACCTCTGAGCTACTATGCCAGTAAGCCATGGAGAGAGATGGGAATGGGACATGACATTTGACTAATTACTCTCATTTGAGAACTATCACTGTTCCAACGTATTTGTGACATGGCGCAGAGCAAAAACTACATGGGAGTACCCCCCGACAGGCCTATGACCCTGTGTGCTGGCGGGAATCTATGAAACTAGTAAATATGTCCAATTAAAGCCATAATTGCATGAATTAATTAAACCCCAGGGTAGCAAAGGTGAAATTAAAGCTGGTGAAATTCCTTCGTTAGGCCCTCTGGATAGTGGTGGTTGTATAGTGTCAGGTCAGTGCCTCTAAAACAATTAGTTTTGTGAGACGCTGTCAACACAGTGTAGAGCACAAGCACCAAAAAGGGCACCTGCAGCTGTCTTATATTCACTGGCATATTGTCAAGGCTCTTTTTTAAGCGATTCACTCTTAAAGCAAATAATAGAATACTGTAGTACATTTGTATATAAAGGGAAGGCAAGGGAGAACTACCGTTGACAAACATTTTATTAACCATCAGTTTGGTTCCAGGGATGGCGTATCCTACTGATTTTTGTGTTTGTAAATCTGCCAACCAAAGTTTAGCATTAGAGAACACTGATACAAGTTAGCACTTAAAATTACTCAGAAAGAGCATGTTCTCCCTAGTTTGAATGGCCAGTTTTATAGGCGTTTTGACCTTTTGAATATTATCACCAACAATAATCTTCAGTCTACACAGCCCCCAGCTTACTGAAACCATTTAACATCTAATGGCTTTAGTTCTATGATACTCACCTCCGCTACTTGAAATATTCCACTCCATGTCACGAGTTCAGTAGGACGTTGCATAATTACATTTTCTACATTTTATAATAATCAGATAACTTCAAAAGTACATGTTAGACTTTGTGTCCATGTGCTATTAGTATAGTAAACCATATTTGCTATATTTGCTACAGTAGTTCTATGCTAAAAAAAAAAAAATTCAAAACTGTTACTTAATTAATATAAAAATGGACCACTTCTCCATTCTTGCCTTGGCTCTGCATTCATGGAGTTTGCATGTTCTCCCCGTGTTTGGTGGGTTTCCTCCAGGTACTCTGGTTGCCTCCCACAGTCCAAAGACATGCAGGGAAGGCTAACCCCTTGTGAGTTAAAAAAAAAAAAAAAAAAGAGAGGATGTTTAACACATTCAGTAAACGGTTAAATGCATGTTTTTTTTTTAGATTAGAAAAAGTTTTATAAGAGCTCCAAATTTCATTCACCACTGAAACAGCAAAGTATAACTTATTACCATTTAACATTTTGAGGTAATAAATTATGTTGACAGAAAAACTCTAGAGAGTTACTAGTTAGACTCACACCCTCATCCCATTGTACCATTTAAGATCATTCAGCTCCAAGATTTGTATTTCATTCTTTGTATTTGCACAATTATATAAATAATGTGATATATCCTGTTATTGCAAATTATTTCTACATGTTGCAAAAGGGAAATAATAATAATATCTCGTTCTTTACGTAGATCAAATCCCCGCAGTTGTATTATTGTTATTATTATTTTTTATTGCCCTGCAATAATGTTAAATGGATTTAATGTTACATTAGGTCATGGTGGATTCACAGCCTTTCGTGAGAATGCTCTCATACACACCTTGGGGAAATTAAGTGTACCTAGTCCAACTTTATGAACATAGGAAGGAACAACTCAAACAAAACCCAACATGCAAAAATCTACAAAGATATTAACATAATATAGCATAAGACTTATACAGCATCATGATTTGTACAGCGCAGATTGCTTTAGTCTTGATTTGAAGTACATTACCACTGATTATTGTACATTGTCATCTTCTCATATTAATGGTTTCCCTAAAAAAATTTATCCCAATGTACAGTAACTTCTTACTCTGCTGATCTCCTGTTATTACATTGCTCCATAACCGTGCTTATCATATTAACACATTATAAATAGTAAATTTGACTAATTATAAGAATAATCAGTAATAATAATAATAATAATAATAAGAATAATAATAATAATAATAATAAGAATAATCAGTTACACTTAATGTCTAGGGTGAACACAGCTACCAAAGACAGAAATTAATGTATATGTTTTGAAGACAGCTACATATTTAACTGTCAAAAGGCATTGCCTTGCTTCCGCCAACATCCTTCTGGAGTGCGCTGTCTATATACGCCATTGAAAATAAATAGTCTTGGTGCATCTGTGTACATTGGCTTCAACAAGTTGTCAGAGTAAACGGCTTATTTAGGGAAATGATTGTGTTAAAAGGATGGTGCGTGAAGGAGATGGTCAGTTTCTAATTTGTAAAACCAAATCCTTTTTCTTGCATTGTCTTTTAATGCAGTTACAAAAAGAACATATTATTTAATTAACGATGACATTTTTACATACAATAACAAAAATGGATTTAATAAAGGGTTACTATTTGTATGAAGCTGCTGGGATGAGAATTTCTAATAAGGTGTGGCCACCAGGGTTGCATGGCTGTGGGATTTGTGATTATTCACCAACAGGAGCATTCAAGAGGTCAAGCGCTGATGTTGGGAGTGAAGGTCTGGAGCAAAGTCTGAGTTCCAGTTTATCTCAAAAGAGTTCAGTTGGTTTGAGCTCCGGGCCATGTGTGGGCCACTCAAGTTCTCCTGTTACAACCCTGGTAATTCATGTCCTTAATGTGCTCATTTTGTGACCTGGGATATTACCATGCTAGAATATACAAGGGGTGTTCAAGTCAAACTGCAACTTTTGATTGTGCAGAAAATCAGAATATGGTTATAGAGTCCCTTCTATGCTAATGCATTTATCCCGGCATTTCACTAGTGTTTGGATACCATCTAGATAGAAAGTTCTCTCAGTACGCTGCAGCCATGATTATGAATGCTGGCCTCCCAGGAACTCCTTTAACAACCCAAACACATGGAAATCGCTTGGAGCAAGGACAGGACTATACTTTGTGCATTGTCTTGAACAAATAGACCGCCTTCAAATCTATCCAGCTGTGTTTTTCCCCGAGAACATTCCATGTGCAAAATGTTCACGAAACATCTCCAGGGGCTCACCTCAGTCAGGATCGTCATTCATGGCTTTAAAACATTTGCATTATCACCATACCAACTTACCATGCAAGTCTTCTGAAAATGTCAATCAGTTTTATGACTTCGTTTCATTTTTTGACTTAAACACCCATATTTAGTTCCATTGAAGAGAAATCTTACTGCTACAGCAAACAAAACATTCTATACAATTCCAGTTTGAAATACCATGTTCATCATCATAATAAAAGATAATAACGAAGGTAATAAAATGAACGGCTAGTATTTTCTTGTGCGTAAAACCTAAAAACACCACAAAATAATTGCCATAAATCATAACAAGCCTCATAAACATTTTCCACTCTAAAATGACCACTACATTAGTCATGCCATTATGGATGTTTGTTTTTACCTCCATACAGAGCTGTGTATCTGCACATGTTTTATTTTAATCAAGACTGAGCAAAATTCAAGGAAAATCAAGGCTGTTTTTACAGAGTTCTCAACTATTCAAATTCGGAATGATTTAACCATTATTCATTATTATTATTGATTAACAAGATGATGGTTTAAATATAGACTTGAATATAGACTCATTCCTCACTTAACAACCCCAGCTTTTCATAGAATGTTATAGCTAAAGGGACTTCAAGAGAAATACATAAACAGTAAACAAGGTGAGAAATGAGAACGCTTGAGAAGATGAGAAGAACACAAATGAATACATTTAGATTTTGCTAAAATGGTATAAATTAAGGATTGGAAGCTTCTCCATGATGTACCAGTCACGTGTTGAAGGGCCAGTCCTATTGTGGCAATTGCACTATTGTAGAACAAGAGTACCATAGATACAGGGTGGTGATCTTCCAATTCTGCTTGGCTGGCATGACATCAGCCCCCTTCCCCATCTTCACCCTTTTATGAGATTACAGGATGAAGGGGGAAATGGCAACATTAGTGTGAGTAACAACCTGTCTTCTATGTACATGTAGTCTGACCATCTGTTTGTTCCTGAAAAATTCACTGGAGGATGCACCCTTCCATACTGACGTCACTGCTCCCAGACCGAGTGAACAACCTTCACAGATATGTACTGTACCAGCCAGTTCAGCAATTATATCCAAACTTCCTTTACCCGTACTGTTAAAATAAAATAAAAATTCCAGATGATTCATTCACTGCTTGTGTTCTGCTTGCCCAAGTTATATGGTAAGACCGGTTGAAAAGGTGGGCATAAGATACATCCTAAGAGACCTGAATCAGCTGCTCCAACAGTTTCTCTAACAGCAGGTGGTCATGCAAGAGATCACTTGGTGTCCTCAAGCATTGACCCAGGAGCTGCTTTCCCATCACCGGCATGTACTGTACAGTATATGCTGCAACTACACTGCTCCCTATTACGTGCCACAACATTCAACACCTCCTGACCAAACTTTTAGCAGATAACGGCAGTGCAGAGTACCTGCACACTTCCAAGAAATCTACATCAAAACTACATCAAGACTTTTCAGAAGTGGAATGAGGGCCAGTCATACCATGAATTCAACTTCTCAAAAAAATTATAATAAACAGGATAATTTCACCAAGTATCCTGTTGGCTGAGGAAAGGAAGGCAGTAGAAATGCATGCTCAGATTTTAACAAAATAGATGAATAACAAGATGGAGGCTCTCTATTGTGCACTCAACACCCTTAACAGCTGTGAGTGGGAGGTGCAGCCAGCCAGACTACATTTACATTTAGGCATTTGTCGGGCACTTTTATCCAGAGTGACTTACTTTGAAGTTTCCAACATTGGGTAGATCTTCACAGTGGGTTCTTTTCTGTCCTTGGGCTTCCTCCAAACATTCATCCAGCTGAAGGAAACTTCTACAGGAAGTGGGTAAGAGAGCTTTTTTATGCCCACCAATTCTTTCCTTCCATGACAGGAAAACCCCAGCTTACTGGCTACTGTCCTTTCTCCCCTCCTTACCTCACACAACCATGCCCCCTCTACTGGACACAGAAAGTATTGTCTCATGTGGTCACGAGGGAGCCTCTTGGTTGCTTGTGTTCTTGGATATATATACAGTGTGCAAAATCTCGATAACGTCCAGATTGGGAGCCAAGTCTGTGACCGGCCCATACTGTATTGTACAGTATGTGTAGGTTTGATAACTGACCTGTGTCTGTCTGCCTAGGCAGAGGTTGGCCTAGGTGTCCCAAGATACTGCCTGTAAAGAAGTCGAAATGGTGTAGGGGAAGAACCAACCCTAGGAATCCGAGAACCCTTACCTTAGTAAGGTTTTATTGAGTAACCACCTCAAATTGACTTTCTCCAGAATGTGATTTGAGCCATAAACAGAAAGAGGATGACCACCTTAAACATTTCAAGGGTAAAATCTGCCTTGTAAAGTGTGAGGATCAGGCCCCAGTGAGGATCACTCTAAATTGCCCCCTTTATAACCGGACACAATACAGTGGTTAAGAGTGTGACTTCCCTACTCACAGCATTAGTGGGCCATCTTGGTCCAAGGGAACTATCAACATAACCAGTGATCACTTCCACCAGTCTGATATGGACACCAAAGTAAAAAAATAAATCTGTTAGTGCTGGCTGGAGTGCCATTGTATCTCACCTTGTAAGCTAGTGCCAGACTCACTCATTGTATTCCCGATCATCACTGTCATTTTTGAATAGGTACAGGTGAAGAACCATGTTGAAGTTTAAGCACGCCATGTAAAAAATAAATTTTTCATTATCAAAGAGCCTAGTTTGTTGACCAGTTTGAGAGTGGACTGTACCAGGGACAATAAGTTAGGTATCTTGAGATATGTCTTACCACCATTAACAGACTTATAGTTTATTTCATTTAAGATGTTCTATTTTAAAATACTGTATATTCAAAACAATTCTCTCATTCTATACCTAGGTGAACCCACAGTGAACAGTGAATGTTAGTGCATATATTATATAATAAAACTATGGGTGTCTAATATATATATATATATATATATATATATATTTTTTTTTTTTTTTACTTTTTGCATGTCTATACAGTGTACAGCGTGCAGTACACTGCAGTACAACCCCTTGTCGCCTTTTGCTTGTCGCTTGATTTGTAACATAAAACAATATATATAAAAAAAAGTGTGGGTTAAGTATTTTTGTTAATACAGAGCCTACAATACAAACCTTGAAAAGAGTCTTCAGTCCAGCATTTGTGATGCAACTAAGCTTCTGCCTTGTCTCCTCTTCATTCCTCTGAAGGTCTTATCAGTAACTGGACAGCCGCTGTTCATGAATCACTCACAAAGACTATTGTAAATGTGAGTGATGTTGAATATAGCCTTGTGCAGAACTCCCTCTATGAATAACAACATAGCACTTCCTTTCCTTTCATGCTTACCTGTGGTTCAGTTGTACACATTTACTGTAATTTATACAACAGCACTGTGGAGTTTCTGATTCTTATTGGCCAGATGGTGGTGGAACTTCTTGTTTTGGATTGATTTCTCGAATGTGATTGGATCCGATCAAAAATTTAAGACTACTTGAAAAATGGTTGGATCTTAACAAGGTTCCAAGTAGAGCTTAAACATGCAACAAGAAGAAATGGGAGTGAGACAAAACATTTTTTGAGCATGCAATTTAATGAAAACAACGATTAAACTGAAACAGGCTGTT
>JAQQZT010000038.1:26345616-26356907 GCA_030068275.1 Clarias platycephalus | reverse complement strand
AAATAAACAATATTTTGTTGCTTAAGCTTATGTATTCAGTCATTATTCAATGGTATACTAAAAATCCATATGAAAAATCTTCTCACTGTTCTCAGATCAAATATTTATATGCGATTAAAATGCGATTAATTTCGATTAATTAATTTAAAAATATATATATATATTTTAATCGAGTCCCGGCCCTAACATATTTGCAAATTACAAATTCAAAATATCAAAATTGTATTGGCTAGTTGCTTCATAATATGTGTAACACTTGCACTGTTTTACTGAACTTTCCTTGGGCATGTTAGATACGTATAGGATCTCTTTGTCCTTCTAAAACGTCACGTGTCTCATGAAAACACTGAAATATATCCAAAATACGCTTTCTTCAAATCAACCCAGAGTTCGCACAGTAGACTCTATTATGTCTGTTCCACTTGAATATAACATCAAAGTGTTTTTACCTGAGACATTTCCATGGTTTGTGCAATGGTGTGAAAAAATGAGACCGGAGGAGCAAAAAAGAAGAGAAATAGTTTGTTCTGGTTGCAGCAGGACATAAATGACAGAGATGAAACAAATCAAGCTTGAGTAGCGATGGCGAGCCAGCCAATCCATAGTAATCAGTGTGACTGTATTGAGCTCTCTGCTTCACAGAGTCCTATTCGCCAAGCAAAACACACACCTGTCATCCATTTTCCACAATTCAGTAGAGGAGTGACCTCTAATGTCTGTGTGACATGTGCCTCCATCATTCTGTGAGCGTCTGATGGTGGCTACGCTGACTCCAGAGAGCCATTTCAGACAGTGATAACACACACGGCACACTCTGTGTGCTCGGCTTGGTGCTCGAGCGCACTGAATTTGGAATGAAACAATGCTGACATTAAAGCTGACATTCAGTACTTTAACCACACAGGTATTGTTTCATTTCAAATCCAATGTGCAGGAGTACATAGGCAAAAAGAACATAAAATTCTGTCACTGTCTAATTACAAACAAACTGAAATGCGTGTCGGAAATGAGCTTGCCATCACTTGTCCCTTTAAATGTGTTAAAGGGACAGGATACATGGCAAAGTGGAAAGTGCCGCTTTCATTTCTGCTAAAGATTATGACCAATTCTTTCACAATGATCACATGGACAGCTTTTTGTTTTCACAATAATGATAAATCAGTCATTAGCCCTTTTATGATTACAATCATTTCTTTGGTTTTTCCCTCAAATTCTAATAGAAAATAGAAAATGGCATACTGTAAAGCATATGTTAGATACATCATTTTAATATTTACACTCAAATGAGTCTGTTTATAACCTTTAATGCTCGTTATTTTATATTTTAGACAGGTTTAATAAGTATCAGGAATCATCTGAAAGATGGGTTTCCTTGTTAGTCTATTTCTTCTCAAGGTGTCACTTGCTCACTACCACCACCTCTGGATTGTTCATTGTGTATCTAAATATGCATCTGGATTTTTGTTCATGTGGAAGTTGTATTCAAGTAAGTTGACTTATCCCTCCCTTAGCCTTAGGCTTGATCCTGAACTCAGTTTACTGTCTGTGTGGGATTGTTCATGGTCTACCTACTGTTCAAAACCAATGAAGCTACAGTAGGTGGATTGGTTATGCTAATTTGCCCCTGTGCATAAATGTGTGCATGAATGTTCTTCTAGCTTCCCATGCAGGGTGAATTCTACCACCTGGTGACCAGTGTTATGAAATACTCTGGATTCACGGCAATCCTGACCAAGATAAAGAGTTAATAGAGATGAATACATTGGGCTATTTGTGTAAAAAATAATAAGAACAAAAATGTATCAAAATCAAGGGCAGATGTTTTTGTTTTAAGTGTAGCTTCATTTCACTACATTTGCCCAGCATCTGGGTTTGTGTGCCACTTTGAATTTGTATGTATAATTGAATTTGTATGTATAATTTATATTCTTTAAAAATTTGTTACATTGAAACCTCGGATTGCGAGTAACGCGGTTTGCGAGTGTTCCTCAAGACAAGCAAAGATTTGTAATAAATTTTGACTTGATAAACGAGCATTGTCTTGGTTTACCAGTACCGAGTATCATGTATCACGCATGCGCTTCTTGTTTTGACGCCGAGCGTCACGTGATCACGATGACCAATTTTTTTCTTTCTCTTGTGCTGGGGAATTGTGGGTAATCGTCTCCCCTGCTGGGTCTTAGTGCTAGTCCCTTACTGGTATAATCAACATCCGTGCACGCGTGTACTGTTTACTATAACCCTGTGACCACATGTGTGCGCATAAAGCATCTTTTATTTTGTGTTTGTAAGTGCGTGTGAGAAAATACATTTTCTCCCTCAGCCTGCCGTTATTTGTGTGCGTGTGCGTAATTTGACACCGTGCAGGTTCACACACTCTCTCTCACCTTCACACCCTGCTCTCTGCTTCACAGACAGACAGACACACACACACACACACACACGCACACACACACACACTCTGCTCTACACAAAAACACTGCTCTATCGGGATTCTTTTCAAAGGTAAAGTGCAGGTTCATTTGTTTGTTTGTTTTACTTTACAGCAGTGATTCCGTTAGTATGCACTCACACAAGTGTCATTAGCGATGTTCATTGCTCATTTTTCCGTTAATGTCTGTGTATGTGTGTGTGTTTGTGTGAAATTCAAATAAGAGAGGAGAAAGGTTTACTGTGTAACATGAGAAGGGGGAGACGGGAGGGGCTGAAAGAGTCTCCTCTTACTTTAGCTTCACACACACACAGCGTCTGCGCGAATAAACGGAATCACTGTCTAGATTTATTTTTACTTTTTTTAAAGGTAAAGTGCAGGTTAATTTGTTTTATTTTTACTTTATATTTTATATTAATTATTTTTATGTATTTATTTTTTGTGCTGTGGAACGAATAATTTGAGTTTCCATTGTTTCTCATGGGAAAATGTGCTTTGATTTACAAGTGTTTTGAAATATGAACTATTCTCATAATCCAAGGTTCCACTGTATTTGTCTCATTATTTATTGGCTTGTACCAATGATGGACAACAGAAGCTCTAAACAACAAGTTGTAAATACAATCTTTGCATGGTATGTTATTAGTTTTGTTAATAATCTCATACATTAACATATTATCTCATTCTTATTCCAATTGCTGTTTTTTTTTATTTTTCTTTCTTTCTCTGAGATTTTCAGATTAATGGAATTATGTTCACACATACTGTACAGTATGTGTTTTATGGTGAATAACTAATTCAACTGAATTCATAAATGATCAAGGTTTGCATAAATAAATTAGAATTCTATATAGTTATTGTATAATAGCCATTATACAACAGTTAGGTTCGATCTAATCAGACAAGATCTGATCGGACAAGAGGCATTCACTAAGCAGTAATAGATGATACCAGCACTGGAACATTTAACTATATGCATCATTCTGTTTCAAGGTGTTCTAACAACCTTTAATTAAAAGAACTTTTGGTTGCCAGCAGTACTGAGGAGAGAGCAACTGTCTGCCAAAAATCACATTCTAGGCATTTTCCCCTTCCTGAATAAATTAGATTTCATTTAGTAAGGGACAAAAGCTGTCCAAACCTACACACAAAAATACATTATTACAAATAATTTACTTGTATTTCCCCATTGATTATTTTATTAGTTTAGATAAAAAATGTAATACAATAAATAAGCTAATAATAATACTACTACTACTACTACTACTACTACTACTACTACTAATAATAATAATAATAATAATAAAAATAATAATAACAACATTTCTTTAATGACCCGGATGGATCAGCAATGGATAGGTTCAAAACTGTCATTATAGTGCCAAAATTTTATTGTTGTAAGGGTTCGCCACTAGAGGGAACTTTTGTTTTTTGTAGTTTTTGTTTTCAAATCAGATCACTCAGTTTCCCAGAAGGCACCACAGTCAGGTGATGCGGGAGCTCACCTGAACTGAGGCAGATCATTAGATCGTCTATAAATACCTTCTTGGTCTGGGAAACTGGGTCAAGCACTGTTGGTTTATAATCGTTGTCAAGTTATAGTTAAATGGGCATTTTGTTTTGTATACTTTTGTATTTTCATTTATATGGGAATTTACGTTCCGTTCAATGTTGGGTAAAAGAGGCTCAAGTGTAGTAATTGTTATATGTCCGTTAAGTTTCAGTGTGTGTGTGGAGTTGATTTGGTGTCATGAAATGTTGTGTTTTGTCTTAGAATTTAGGTAAGGATAGCTAATTGTCTGTGGGGCTAAGTACATGTTTAGCTAAGTGAACGTGTAGCTAATTTCCATGTGTAGATACTAGCTATGGTTAGCTAGTTATCATGTTTAGCTAAGGGAATGTGTATGTAGCTTATAGCCATGTGTAGTTGATAATCATGGTTAGCTAGTTATCATGTTTAGCTAAGGGAATGTGTAGCTTATAGCCATGTGTACTGTAGCTGATAGTCATGGTTAGCTAGTTATCATGTTTATCTAATAGCCGTGCTTAGCTGATTGCCACATACAGTACCTAGTCCCTAGTCTGAGTCCCTCGTCTCTGTGTCTCTCGTCCTCTGTCTCGGAGCCGGCCTTTGGTCCCTCCGTGTCTCTGTGCTTGTCTTGTCCTGTGTCAGCTCCATGCCTAGCTAGTATGCATTGTATGTTAAATCATAGAGCTTATGTTTCGCCATAGAACCTATGCACTGTATGTTATGTCATAGAGCCTGTGTTTCGCCACAGAGTCTCAGTCCTGTGTCATGTCCTAGAGCCTCTGTTTATGGTTGAGTTTGTTTATTCCTTGGTTGGTTTTGTTTCTTCTGTGTTCATGTTTTTTGTTTAATAAAAAAATACTTATTTGGTTAAACACCCCTCTGCCCCTATGCCTGCCCGTTTGTGCCCACGGCAACTACAACAGCTATACCACTCATGCCAATTGTAGATAATTTTATTATAAATAATATCTTTTTCTTTATTATTGTGACAAATGTGCTGTAATTTAAGAACATTTTATTTAAAAAATATTTTCCATATATTGATCCTGTTTTGATCATGTCTTTTATTAAATAAGGATAAGGTTCCAGATTGCAATTTTAAATAGTGAGTGACTACAGAATAGGTCACTTGTACTTTTAGGTTGACTCGTGTGTGTATGTATGTGTATATATATATATATAAACCAATTAGTAAGAAACACTCCATTAGAATAAGTAAAAGCACATATAGACATGCTATGATACATCGCTTGATGCAACTTAAGACATATCTGTGATGTTACCGGAGGTCTTAGGCTGTTTCGGGTCTTTCAACCTACCCTTGCCCAGGCAACCCAGTCAGGGGTGATCAGTCCAGAGCTTATGTCTAAATAGCTTGAGTAGTCCAAGGTTTACCCCATTTGATCAACAGCTTTCTAGACACCTTCTCTGTCACATCTGTGATGTTCCTGATGGTTATGCAGTCCACTGATCCCCAAGGTCTTTAGTTCTCTTTAGAGTGACTGGCCTGCAAAGCCTCTGCATCCAACCTCAATGGCATTGCATTGGGTCCTCCACCCCTTGCTTTTTCATTTTCATGCCAGTCCCTCATATTTGGACATCTGCCTTTCAAAGCCTTTCTTCATATGCTTGTGCTACTAACCTGTGCAATGGCTATCAGCACTTGATCATGATGCCACTGGTATCCCTCACCCAGAGATTTTGGGCAGCAACTCAAAAGGTGCTCTAGTGAGCCCCTATCCTGGCAAAGATGACATGCTGATTATATACAAGGTCCCAGAATAAGAGATTGGCTTGGGAGTTAGGTTAGATGGGCTTGGGAAGACATCATAGACGTCCGCTATGGCTCAGCCTTACAGAACCACTTGATCTTTTGGCCTGCTCCCATTGGGTCCATGTGTCCTGCTGACGCATCCCTACTAAGTTGCAGTAGCAGGCCTCCACCTATGCAATGTCCTCCTTTTGGACCATCTGGCATCTTTCTTTCTCTTGGGCCTTGTTATAACACTGTCTTGGGTTGCTGCCCAGCCAAGCCTGTCCTGATTCCACTGCCTTAACCAGAACACTATGACACAACCGCACATAAGCCGTCTCAACCACATCATGTGAATTTCAGTTTCTACCTGTTGTTACTTCTATGCTAGCTGATGAGACCTTGGTATTAATTGAGTCTCTACATAATAGCACCGCCCTTCCCAGGGTAACCATGAACTCTCCCACCAGGCTAGTTGAGAAAAGCTACAGTTCGTTTTTTTCAATCATACAGGGTAATACTCCTAAGGCTATGTGGAAGGCCCAACTACCTGTGCAGGTATTAGATGAACATCTTCTCATATTCAAAATTATTATTTTTTTGTCATATACACAGTCATACACAGTATGACATGCAGTGAAATGCTCCAAGCTCTCAACAGTAGGCATCACAAATCCAGACAACCTCTGAATGTCAGCACTGCTTTAACACCCTGCCCACCTTTCAAATAACTTACCTGCCAAAAGAGTGTGGGGCACCTCTTGAGGACAGCATATGGCACTCCACTGGGACCAGGTGTTGAGCTAGATCTAGGAGCTCTGATGATCTCCTTGACCTCTTTCATGGTTGGTTTCTTGATATTAAACTCTGAGGTGGGCTTCTGCAGAGCAATTAAAGTACTACATGGCCCGAGGCCTTGCTGTCTTTCAGCGTTACTATAGAACTGAACCTCCTCTTGAGAACAGGCATGCTGACCACTTCACTTTTGTCCTAGAGTCATTTTAGTGAATCTATATGGATTTGCAATAAAGGCTGCATGTTTTCTAGCTCATTGTCTACCCCTCCTAATGTGCCATTCAGCTCAGTGGGGTGAGCTTTCTTTTTAGTATGTTCCGCAGTTCTGCCAAGCCAACTTTGTCCCTCTTCCTTGCCAGTTTGTACTGGCATCCTAAGACTTAAAGCTCTTTCTGAAGCTGGGTGATCTTAATTTCACTTAGATTTGCCCCGCTTCATTCCTGGATATCCGCTGCTCTTACTGCCTACCTCTAAGTGGCAATAATGGCAATCATTGTGTACACTGACAACAACTTCTGGTCTGCATCTCCCTTGGATGTGGGTTCTAGGAATCAGTCAAACTGGAGTCACTCACTCACCTTGTTGGCTGTAGGCCACTTAATCCTGTGATGCTTTGGTTGCCTGACTTGGGGTAAAGTTGATGGAGCATGTAGGGATTGGGCAACTTTGGGCCTGGCTTCTCCTACGTCTTACCAGGTGCTGGACCTGAAGGCCTGACCTCTGCGTTGCACCATCTGCTCCCGTATCAAGCATTTCATATCATAAATATTGTGACATATTAACTTTTAAAAATGATGAGCTATTGTGTTGAAATAGCTTTAAATAATGATTCATATAGTAATAATGTGATATTAAGGTGAAATAAATATACTCTGTGTTTAAATAGTACATAGGTTTGAAAAAATTTATGATTTTTAAAAAATTATTATGTAAAAAAGAAAATCAATATTTGTAAATCAATATTTGTAACTCAGGGCTTCCATTCTTAACAAATGCAATTAAAGATACATTTCACCAGAAAAAAAAGGCTTCTGAGAGCATGTGGTGTGCTTATATTTCGGTGCAGTTCAACTACTTAAACTATGCTAATGTTCCTATGTATATGACTCGGACCTGTTTTCTCAGTATATTTTATCTAATTCCAGTTTGAGTAAAGTCAAAATGTATTCAGTGTACAATAGTCTATGGTTTTCTGCTGCTGATTAAGGCCAATGGTGATGTAAACCAAGAGTTACATTTACATGTCTGCTTTTTAAAATATATATATTTTTTTATTCCAAAAATGAATTAACATTACAGCAGACTTTCTCCTACCCAAACAGCAGATTCATATTACACCAAAAGTTATATAGTAATGTTGGTCTTCAAGCAGTGGAATCTTAAAGTCTGAAATGCTGTTTCATCTCATCTGTCTCTCATTAATAGTATTCTTCAACCTTTTGGCCATCTTTTAAAGCTGGAAGGATTATTGCTATGTGTCTCTTGGATTGCACTATTCAATAAGTTTGTACCACCAATCTGCACTTCATTATATACTTTAATTGGCTAAATAACTTCTCTAAGTGTTCCCGGCTGTGTTTTCGCTTGACATAAACGAAGTGGCTATTGAGTCAGATCTCCTAAATAGTTGCTTCTGGGGAGATGTTAAGTTTATCAAATGAACAGCAGGACATCATCATTTATAAGTTGACTTATGTGTCTTCTGACATTTAAATCACTTATGAGATCCCAAAGGTTCTTTCAATTTGCTGAAATATTAAATTTAGCTCCCATATTAAGCCCATTTCTATAATTACTATCAATCATTTTTTATGTTTTTATTTTTTATGTTTTAAAATAACTGTGGTAAAAAATAAACAAATAAATAATCAAAATCAATCAGTAAATAAGTTCTAGATGCATGTAAGGAGTGGCCAAGCTTGTCTTTTAAAAGTCTGGCCTTGTTTCCATTCATAGTGATTGATGCCCCAGTGCTGGTGCTTTGTTTGTTCATGTTAATGCATCTGCTGACCTGTTGGTCCTCAATCTAACTGAAGAAATGACAGGCAGAACAGCTGGGTGTGAATTTTTTTGATTGCTATTCGATGCACACTTTCTCCTGAAGTGTCTACAACATTAAATGTGCAAGACAAATGGAAATGTAAGCAAAAAGCCTACCTTTTTGGCAGCTCTGCTTGTGTCAGATGAAGCCCCATGTTCAATTTTCACTAAAAGATTATCTGGATTTTTTTTGTGTCACCGTGACTACATACACAGAATTTGGTATTTCATCATAATTGTAAATGTGCAGTCATTCACATGCCTTTTCCATCTGTACACTTTAGAATACCCATATTCTATCAAGAAAATTGCATCCAAACTCATATTTTCATTTGCAACACTTCATGTAAATCTTTTCTTTTCTTTAACATATTACTTACAACAACCTCGATCCTCAAACTGTCATTATAGGTAAAAATGCATCAGAATAAAACGATAAATTTCAAAAGAGTTTCTTAAAGTTCAAATACGTTATTGAATGCTATTAAATTGTATCAAAAGTTCATAAGTTTATAGTAATAAAAGTTAAACAATGCATAACAATTGTTTGTTATTTCTTGAAATATGGGAAAACAGTAAAAGCAATAATGCATGCCATATAAATGAATTTAAGATGTGACTCAATATTAATAGCTACAGTACTGTATATGTTAAAGAAGGATTAACCTAAACCAAAAATATATATGTAAATGGCTCATTAAAAAAAAAAAAAAAAAAAAGACAAACAAAAAAAACTACATATACCAGAAAACACTGAAAAGTGAAATAAATAAATAAATAAATAAATAAATCAGAAGTCACAATGTCTGGACTGTCAGCACGGTCGCATCTCTAAGACACATCATAATTTGTTTGAAATGTGTGGGTCTGTTTTCTGTCTTTCTTTTTACCTTAACATTCATGAATTTATGATGTTGCTATTGTGTTTGTTGTGGTTGGTTTTGTGGCTATTATTAATTTAGTTGGTTCTATTTTCCCGAAATATCAACATGTTTGAAATCTTTATGTTTAAATCATGTTTAAACTGCTTTGACCCTGATCAGGCAGTTACTAAGGGTGAATAAAGTCACAGTGTGTATGCATCATATTATTCACAATCTGTATAATACAAATAATTGCATGATCTGTATAAAAATGTATTTGGAATTGTATTTGATTATATCCATAAGAAATATAATTTATATTTACCATTAACAAAAATGAAATAATAGTTCCATTTGAGTATTGCTAGATGAACCAAATATGTGAATGTTATTTGGATAATGAGTAGAAACATGAATAATTGTCTTAAGATTCTACCTGGATTTTAATTTTTTTTTAATGGGATTTCTCACTTTTGGAATTCTCAATGGATATTTTGCTGGAAATCTCTGTTCAATTGACACCAACTGAGTATTAAATATTAATGGTGATTAATGCCACGTTATAATAATTGTCTCACTATTGAACTGAATTTTAATGGCTTACTTACTGGAGTTTGATTTCAGAGATGTTCTTATAAAGAAGGAAATGCATTATTCTTTGCATGTGGACAATATAAATTAAAAATTGAATGGTCACTCTGGAAATTTAATGGAAATATAGGTTCATGAGAATTATTGAGCTTCTTCTTATAGTGCATCCCATGAGTCCCAAAGACATGCTAGGGCTTTCTTGGAAGGATACATGGGAGTTTTTCATATATAATTACATGAGAGCCATGGGGTTCAGTGGTGTTCCAATTGGTAGTCCATGGTCCGCAATGGGAATCCTATGGGTTTATATGTATTTTTTTCCATAGCTGATTAAATTAAGCACTGTAATTGTTGTTTGGCTCAAGTGTCAGGACACTTCTCTACCTCTGCTGAGATTGGCGAAATCTGCCTACAAAAAAACTCTTTACGATGAAGCACATTCTTATACATCAGTGAGGAGGAACCTAGTATCTTTCCCATTCCTCTGGGAGATGATTCAGCACTAGGTGATTGGGAAGCAAATGTTTGGGGATAGTTAAGACCGATCTGCCTTCAACTACTCCTTTAAAGGGATACTTTAGCCTTCACTTACAGTATAGTATTCCTAGGTATTTTTCTCTCTCTCCATTTCTCACTTTTTCTCACCATCACACTATTTCACACTTCCAGATCGTTTTTTCCCCATAGATTAAATACCAAACTCTCTGACTGAGAGGTTGGTTTTGTTAAAGAATCTCTGAGCACACAGAGTAGAAGCCCACTTGCCGAGCCTTGAACCAACTTTATCGATCCAACGCTATTGGCATCATCCCTGTGAATAAAACACAGTACTATTGAGTCACAACTCCCCACTGGGCCTCCGAATGGAGAGACATAACCTTTTGTATCTCGGCTTTGTGCTCTGGGTTTTAAGTCATCTCCCCCAACAACCTTGGCCTACAACTTCATGGCGAGGACGGGGGTGAGATGGAGGGCTATGGTCGCGGCTAAATGTCACAGAGGAGAGGAGGCATTCATAAATACGGGTTTTAGTCATCTAACCAATTTCAAACTCAGCTGCAGATTAAGCGATTCATTGCGTGAACGGTTTATAAAAATAATGGCGACAACAATGGTCTAGGGTCAGCTTGTTTTTCTTGTGTTGGTGCTCATGTAACAGGTAAGTTTTCATTGATGTTAAAATGATATTCTGGCATTATTTCACAGTTTAGAGTCAGGTTATATTGATTCTGAAATCAGGATTCAAGTTAAATGAAAACTTATACATTCCCCTTGGCATTAATAAAG
>JAQQZT010000038.1:26334096-26345552 GCA_030068275.1 Clarias platycephalus | reverse complement strand
CATTTATTCATTACTCCAGTTATTCATTAAACAGCAGGCATAATACTGTATATTATCAATCTTAAAGAAAAATATGAGATGTTTTTTCACAAAGTTTTTTTTTTTTTTTTTTGTTTTTTTACAAATTGGACCACTGCAACCTTCCTGAGCTGTAGAATGACTTCAAAGTCAGACAGTTTTCCCCATATATTATTTATTTATTTAGTAATTCATTTATTAATTTGTGGCTTAATCTAATATCTATGTATTCGATATTAAATAGTATACAGTCACTCTAATATTCTTTCAGATATTCTTTGCTTTTTCTGTTGAAGGTCTTTTTAGGGCTCCTTGCTTTTCTGTTTCACTGGGATGTATGGCAATACTGTTTGCGTGCTTTTGTCCGATACTGTCTGAGTGCTGCTGTTGCGCAGCAGTTTTTTCCTGCTGCCTGCTTTTAATGGGCCCTTCCTAGGCAGCGTGTGTGGCCCGTGCACGGCCATCTTAACGGGTGATGGTCCCGCCGAAGAGGTCTCCCGCCATTTGTGAAGAGTGGTTGAGCATTTGGAGGAGGAGAGAGGAGGGACAGGCGAAGAAGCCAAAGGGCTTGGCTCGCTGTCTGTGTCTGGCATGCCGCAGTCCACTTTATCATCATCCTCCCCTCCATCCTCCTCCTCTGGTTCATCTTCGTCATCATCATCGTCACAGCAAAGTGCATGGTAGAGGACCTTGTCGCTGAACCGGACTCGTTCTCTTGTCCCGGATGTACGTGATGTTTTCTGACTGTGCGTGGAACTCGATGCCTCCTCGCTGGAAGAGTCTGGAGTGACCATGAGAGGTCCATTAGGGATCGGGAGGCCACCGTTCATCTGCGAATACGTATTGACCGTGGGTGTGGGTGTGACCGAGGCGGAGCTCCCTGGCTCTTCCTCCTCCAGCAACTCGTCTTCTTCTCGAGCTGTTTTTCGGTAGCCGCAGAAATCCCAGGCGTCAGAAAGCACATCGTGGCCAAGGAAGTCGAGTCTGAAAGCCTCAGTGAGGCCACGTTCACTACTCGACGTACTGCTCGCCGTTGCCACTGTCCATTCATCTGGCTCTGGGTCAAAGTCAAAGTCCGCTGTGAGCTTGTCAATCTGACCCACCACCTGGTACAGAAAAAAGACAGAGATCAATAACCCAGAGTTGGTCTGTATACATTAGGCAATCACTATTTATTTAGTTTATTGTCAGCAGAATAATGTCTTGATAACATGCATCTAATTTGGTTTACTTTGAATGTTGGTTTAATAGCCGTTAACTGTGCATTTTCCCCAGTGTCCAGTCCAGCACAAATTTACATTTTGTTCTAGTTTCAACTCTTTTTCTTGTCCTATTTTCATGTTCTATTCATTTGTTGTTGTTTTCTTGGCATTACTAATACAGTGTAAAGCTTAAGGGCAAAAAGGGTGAACAGAAAACATCACAAACCAGCCTTCATTAAAAGGACATTGCTAATTTTAAATAGGAAGAAATTAATGGAATGGTTGCTTAGTGGTTAGCATTGTCACCTTGCACCTTCACGGTCAGGGTTTGATCCCGCCCTCAGGCCTGCGTGCATGGAGTTTGCATGTTCTCCCCATTCTTGGTGGGTTTCCTCTGGGTACTCTGGTTTCAGCCTTCATGCAAATTAGGCTATTTGAGAGAGTGTGTGTGTGTGTGTGTGTGTAGAAGATGGAATGAAGGAGGAAAGAAAGAATTTAAAATCTGGGCCTGTACCTACAGTCTGTTTATATCCACTTTGGTGAACAATTACAAATCAACGTGTTTCAATTGTAAGGAAGACAATGAAGAGCTGCCTCCATAATTGTAGACTATAGATTGCAGCTACTTATGGTCAGTTTGATATGTAGGTATTTACTGACTTAAATTATGTTTATAGAAAAACTCTTGTAGGGTTTTTATTTAATTCTATTTTATGAATGAATGAATGAATATTTTTTTTAATTCTTTTTCCAAAGTCTCCATGCTTCCCAATAATAGCAAATATGTTTGGGACTATTTTATTCTTTATTGATTTCCTTTTTTTTTTTTTTTTTTTTTACTTAAACCTAGCCACTAGAGGTTGCACAAGTCATCGCACCCTTAGTGCTAGGCCCAGGCCCAGAACTGCGAGGGTTTGTGCCAAAATGCAGTATAAATCACACCCAGAAAGTCCCAATTTTGTTCAACATGAGCAGTGCCTTTAAAGGAGCAACTACAATCTCTGAAGTCCTGCCTATGCCACATTAAAGATTAGAAAAGACACAATATATCACCCATCAGTGACTTTTCAGTGATGTGTTAAATCAGTTATTTTCTGACTAATTTAACAGATGAATGGCCGCTGTGCATTTGTCTCCTCTGAGTCTATAATCACTCAATGTGCTTTTAATACAGTTTATGCACATATACACTACATAACTGTTAAAAGACAAACAAAGAGCATCAACAGGGAATTGCTTGTTCATCATCGGGCTGCCAGAGATAATTTCTCCTTTGTGAGGTTTGATTTTTTTATTGTTCTTTTATTATTTTTTGTTGACAGTAAATACAATGAGGGTCTGACCGCTTTTAAACGTGAGTCAAGTAGAAGATGGGACTAGTAAAGTGATCCCTTATTTAAACATGAAAAAAATGTAAAAAGCTGCATATATACTGTACTGTATACTGTATATTGTGTATTATGTTCCAGAGACTTAAAGCCAGCCAAGATCTTTTTTGATGTAATACATAATCTTTTTTCTTTTCTATAAACAAGCCATGTCAGCTGAGACCAGACAGGGGTAGAAATAATAAACATCTTTGAAAGTCTGTGAAAACTATCCGTTTCCTTTCCAAATGTCCCTAACCTTGTAGCTAGTCTCAAGTATGACATGCACATTTGATTATACATTCATATTCAGAAAGCACTTCATCAAGGCTAGGAGGCAGAAATTGTAGGACGATATGGACACACATTCAAACCTATGGGTAATTTATACAGTGAGGAAACAGAAGAACTGGGAGGAAATCATCGATAGTATAAAAAGAACTGTATAAACCATCCATGGAGGAGCTCCAGTTGCAAATGGTTGGAACAACCGGACCCTGGCTAATGGTTGGAACGCACCTATTAAGGTCAGTTTCTCCCAGCCAACTGGCTTAGCTTTAGCTTAGCTAAAATGCTACTCAACATCAATTTAAGATGCCTACATTAGTTAGCATTTGATTTGACTTTGTCATTCATACCTTACACATGGTCCCATGTCAACTCCTACATTTCCTGTGGCAAGTTAAACTACAATTACTCCAGTTAGCTGGTTAGCTAGAGTGATGCATATCAGGCAGCCAGTGGTTTTACACGTGCGTCACTCAAATTTGTCACAGCCATAATCAAGCAAAATTAGACAGCCTAATGTGATTTTAACTGTTGCCTTACATAAAAATTCACCCTCGTACAGTTGTCATGAATGGGAAATCAAGCTTTGGAGACCAAAACTGCTTTTTTGCACCGGGCTGCAAACATGTTAATGATGTTTCTGAAGTTTTTGCATTTTACATGTGGCTCTACAGGTACTGATTAAGTTTTGAAACCCCTAGCGGTCATTTGTAAACTGCACATTTTGGCACATTCTACTGCATTTTTGCCTCATTTTTCTGAACCAGAAGTTGCCCCTTGGAGGAAACCCAAATAATCACAGAAAGAAAACGTGAGCCTTGACATAAACAATGACCTGCGATTAGGATGGAACTTTACACATTGCTAAAGATGAGCTTTTTCATTAGCCGAACTGGTTTAGAACTAAAGCCACTTTGCAACACAATTTATATTTTTTTTTGCTCAGGTTGTTCCACTGAAATAGTTTTCTGGGTCCACATCCAACATATAGTCTGCCAGTTGATAATCCCTGGCCTAGAGGATGGACCATAATTCCCTTCCATTTCAGACAAGTTATTGTTTTATGAATTGATGATACAGTGTATGGCAGGTTTACTAACAAAATACTAATCCCACCAAAAGGATTTAATTTAATCAGTGAATTTTCACAAGGTCCAAAAGCGTGCAAAATTATTTCGCAATCCTCCGTCAGTCAAAACACTAACCTATTTCGGTCTGTCTAATCTGGTCTGTAATGACTCACACAATTTTTTTTTTAACATTAATTACCACCATAACACAATAAAAACATTTTGTCTGGAATAAGGGAACTGTCAGTCAAGATAAAGCTTCATTTAATAACATTATCGTAATCTATTCGAACAGCACGAAAACAGACACCACCAGCATCGCGCTTTTTTTTTTTTTTCGAAAGTCGAATGCACCAAATTTCTAAGGCCATCGATGCGACTGAATTTATTCCTTCCCCAGAAACACAACTCACAGAAATGATGGGAGTACAGTGTTTTCTCAGGATAAAACCAAATCACACAAATGAGCACGCATTCAGCTTTGCCCTTGCACCCGTGCTATAACATAGCCTGCAGCTCCACCAGCAATTCAGCTAAATAACAGTGCCAAAAGCTTACAGGGGATGCTAAAGCTTTCTGGGTCACAGATGGGCTTAACAGAACCACAATGAGAAGAAATTCCTGAGCTTTTTTTTTTTTTTTTTTTTTCCCCTTCCTTCAAGAGGCGCACTGAGCGGGTAGGCTATGGAGTAAATTATTGGGTAAACAGATTGCCTAAGTGCAAAAAGGATGAATGAACACATCACGAACAAGTCATTAGCACAGGGACATAGTGTGTTTCAAATGGGAGGAACACAATGAGGACCTGCAGCCGTAATTGCAGTCTATAGACTAAAAATCACATCCTTTTGTTGGCCCCATCCCCCAAAATGATGGAGATTGCAGCTGGATTATTCAAGGTGGGGGGAAAAAAAAAAAAAAAAAAAAAAAAAACCTCCCTCGTCCTCCTCATCCTTTGGCTTTCAGATATATACGTAGATACAGTGTGAGCTAAATTATACAGCACCCGGCTGAATGAAAAGACCTTTCAGGCCCCATGGGAAGCTTGGAAAGAGATATAAAAAGAACAAGTCGGTGAATAACAATGTTTAAGTTAACTAAAAGAATCAAATTATAGCAGAATGTTGTAGACAAACATATTTAGCAAAATTTAACCCAACATTTTTTTTAAACCGTGCAATAAAATGTGCAACTTCATGTCTGTACTTTTCGGTGTATGTGTATGTGTATGTGTGTGTAGTGGTCTAAGTGTGACTCCAGCTGAGCTCCATCTGCAAAGATTGGGTTCGATAATTGCGGGTCAGAGCGGAGGCGGCCTTTTTTCCACCATTTGGGGCGAGTGCAGGCTGCTGTAACTGAGAGTGACAGTTGACACTCTGACTAAGACGGCTGCAAAATGGCATTGGCAGCAGTGATCCATGAACGTAAACCACCGGTGCCCATGAAACAAGAGCCGTTACACTATATACATCATGCTCACACACTCCTTATACATTATGGGATCCCTAGGAGTCTGTGAAGCATAGCAGGGTTGGTCATTGATTTATTTCCTTATTTTTAGCTCTATAGTGGTAAAAAGCACTATGCATACTTATCAAGGGTATATTTGTGTGTAGTGTGCTCTCATCCTTATTTGCCTGTTTGCCTGGAATGAATGAACTACTTTCCAGTTTAGTGCCTCTAGAATAAATCTAAATCTAACAATTGGGTTGTGAATTAGATGGTCGAGCAACAAGGAAATACACTTTAGGGGAGATCTGAAACCTGTGTTAAAGAAATACTAAAATATAGGTCATTTAATTTATGCTTTAATATACAGGGTGGCCCACAAGTCTGGATCCATATGTAGAAATATATTAAAAATTATAAATTAAAGAAAATGCTTAACTTAACCCTTCGATGCATGACTTTTTTTCCTTACTACTGTATGAATTATGATTATAGTCTATATCTTTAGAACATTCATCTTTTATTCATTTATCTTCTATACTGCTTATTCAGGAGACTTACAGTAGGACACGAGACCGGGTCCAACCACAGGCGATTTAGAAACACCTATTAACTTAATATGCATGTCTTTGGGATGAAACCAGAGTACCCACAGGTAACCCACTAAGCAAAGGGAGAACATGCACGCAGACCCGAGGTGGAAATCGAACCTTCAACCCTGGAGGATGAGAGGCCACAGTGCTAACCACTGCACAGCTGTACCACCATTTTGGTAATTTTGGTAACAAAGGATTAAAATTCTCTAACTTTGTCTGTATATACAGTACGCTAAATCTAAAACCATTAAACATCTCTTAAAGTATTAGAACTGATGTTACATGCAGTACCTATTGCCTTATTTAGTGCAGTGCTTGCTCTGGACTGATTCCAGTAAACTACTGACTTCATATGACCCTCAAAGAGAAAAAGTTGAATGTTATGTCTGGGCCTATTTGGTATTCTATTGTCACTTTCCAAAGCTACCTTGGGTCTGAAATAAAAAGAAAGTATAACACCTATATAGTCAGACATTTGGTTCCTCAGTAGAATTTTAAAAAGATTTGTCTGCTATTGTAAATGCATTAAGGGTCGATCATCTATTCTTTCACCCCGCCAGTGTGTATGAAAGAGAGAGCAAGATAAAGAAAGTATTTATTTGGCATGCTCGGCCTGAGGCCGATCTCTTGACTGATTTTATGACCTAAGGTCTGCTGGACCCACAGGATGCCGTCCCGTATGGGGACTCATCTAATTCAAAACATGAGAAATGTGAGAAAATGTGCAAAGTACTACTGTATATGTGACAAACTAATCAAGACCCAGGTATTATTTAAATATTGAAGATTATCCTGATCAGGCAGACTGCAATTATTTAAACATGCTTTGGGAAGATAGGACAGTTTTTCATCATGCTGACGTTACATTAATATGGGATAAAAAACAGATTCATATTATTTTGTGCATCGGCTGTTTATTTCCCAGGCTAATGTCAAGATTTGAAAGTCTTTTGTCTCATTTGGAGTCACATTTCTTCTTGAATGACTTTTTTTTTTCTTTTAAATTGGCATGCATTTTGTCTTTCACAGAGAGACATCTTCAACAACACATCCTGTCCCAGTAGACATTAAAGGAAAGTTTGTCAAGCGAAGTTTTTTTCCGGTAGAGTTTATATAATACCCATCATTCGCTGTGCCTTTTTTCTCTCCGAACCTGACTGAAAACTGAACATCCCGTCCATGACAATTAGATAATGCACATGAGTATGGGTATGCTGACTCCAACATAACATCCCAGTGAAGAGCAGTTGAGCGCCTTTCACTCATACTGTATCCCTGTTGTCTTCTTAAAGGTTTCTGTGGCATTCTCTGCTCGATTTCGCTTTTATTTCCCTCCGTGCCCAAGCAGAGCGGACTCTGTTGACTCTTCCTCTGTACTGTTTATTATATCCCGCTGAGGGGAATTCATCATCGTCCATATCTTTCCGAGCTGCAGGGATACTCCATTACCGCTGGTGCAAAATGAGGATTAGGTCTTTAGTTGATTATGGATGCTTCTTGTAGAAAGTGCGTACTTCTGTGTGTTTTTCAATCATTTTCTGATGAGTTTTAGAGGGGGTACTCTCTATAAGTGTGTAAGTGAGAATGTGTGTGTGTGTGTGTGTGAGAGAGAGAGAGAGAGAGCGAGAGAAAGAGAAAGAGAAAAACAGATGCTGCCCTTAAAGCATGTATAGGAGTCTGATCCAGGCCTGGTGAGACACGTCACTCGAACTTGGCTTTGGTATAAATAAATTGGGTCTTTGAAGTGCTCCTTCTGACCGTTAGCAGCTAATTAACATGTCATACATGGGAGTACCGGCCAGCACATTCATTAAGAACGCAACTCCTTCTTTTTTATCTCACCTTCAAAATTGCACTTCAGCCAAGACCTTAGCGTGGGTGTGAGGATTCTTTAAAAAAAAAAAACGACAACAAAAAAACCCCCATAAAAAACCATTGTGACAAGTGCGTTAACAGGCCTCTCGACAGCCGGCTAATCAAAGGCAGCATCAGTACGTTAGTGGGTAATGGGCATCGGGCATCAGCCGGTTTGGGCAGCGTGGATTTGCCACAGAGTGTCTGATCCGCTGTATACTCCTAATTGCTTGTCAAAACAGGCCATTATTTTTCCCTCTGTTTCTCTGGACTCTGCTACCGTTTGAGAACTTGCACAGTACAGCTCGTTCACAGTTATTGTATGTGGGCCACTGCTAAAGATATGGGTAAGGCTATCTTTGGATATAGGTTTGTCTATTTCAGGATGTGGGTTTGCTGGTTATTAATGGACGTATGCAGATGGTATTGAGAGTCGAAATCCTTTTACATAACTCCGAGGCTTAAAGTAGGCTACATGTAAAGTCAGTGCTGAAAGCATATAAAGGTCACTGTAAAATCGATTTATTTGCACCTTCTCCATAATTCAGAATTATGAAAATCTAACACCATTCAACTAACATACCACCTCTATTACATGAGCGTGTATCACATAAGGGACGTTCAAATGTCTTTATATCAGGTGTTAGTTATTGAGACTAGGCATTATATTCATGTACAGCTCCTACTGCATGTAGACATATTTTGTAAAATGTTTAATGTAACACTGAATAATGGCTATCAGTTATTAAATAAATGAATAAATTATGAACTCAATGTTTCAAGTTCAAATTTTATTTGTCACATACACAATCATACGGTATGAAATGCAGTGAAATGTTTTTTTGCGACCACAGAGTCGCGACGGCAGCCACCTAGGGCGCCATCATAGTTTTAGAGTGCTAGGAGTTTATACATAGTGGAGAAACAACGCTTAAATAAGGAAATTTCAGAATAAGATGTATTTGCATATTTCCATTTTATATGGAGGTGATTTTTTAAATAACAAAAATAAATACATACATTTTTAACGTATTATTATTATTATTATTGTTGTTATCATCATCATTTAGTAATACAAGTTTAATTAATTATTAAATGGCGACAATACCATCACAAACACTAATAATAATAATAATAATAATAATAATAATAATAATAATAATAATACTTATTACTACTACTACTAATACTACTACTACTAATAATAATACAGTGAAACCTCGGATCGCGAGTAACACGGTTTGCGAGTGTTCCGCAAGACGAGCAAAGATTTTTAATACATTTTGACTTGGAAAACGAACAAGTCTTGGTTTACGAGTACCGAGTATCATGAATCACGCATGCGCTTCTTGTTTTCACGCTGAGTGTCACGTGATCACAACTGAGCCAACGGTTTTTCTCTCTTTTGTGCTGCGGAATTGTGGGTAACCGTCTCCCCTGCTGGGTCTTAGTGCGCGTCTCTTACCAACATCCGTGCAGGCGTGTACTGTTTACTATAACACTGTGACCACGTGTGTGCGCGTAAAACATATTTTATTTTGTGTCTGTATGCGTGTGTGTACAGCGCGCGTGTAAAGCAAAAGCAAGTCGCATTAGAGAGGTTAAAGATCCATTTTCTCTCTCTGTATCAGCCTGCTTTTTGTGTCTTTGTGCGCGCACGTCATTGGACACCGTGCCACACACACACACACACACACACACACACACACACACAGTTATTTTATTATTATTATTATTATTATTATTATTATTATTAATACTCATAATATTAATTATCTATTCTTTGTAGGGTCATGGGGGACCTGGAACCTATCCCAGAAAGCTCAGGTCACAAGGTGGGTTACACCATGCATGCGGTCACAGGTCACAAGTACACACACTCACACATACTGTAAGACATTCCATTCACATTAATCAGACAATCATACACTACAGGCAATTTGAAAATACCAATCAGCCGACACCACATGTCTTTAGACTGTAGGAGGGAACCAGAGGAAACTGAGGAAATCCAACAAGCATGGGGAGAACATGCAAACTCCACACACACACACACACACACACACACACACACACACACACACACACACACACACACACACACACAAATTGCAACAAAGATATTTTAAAAATGGATATAAAGCACTGAATTAATTTATCTTTTTTTTTGTTCCCCCGTTTCCATCCACATCTACACTGGTTTACACCGAATTCACACCAACACCATGTAAGTGATTCAGTCACTGTGAGTTTCTCTCCTACTCTCAGTATAAGAACACTGTGTTGTGTTTTGTGTGTGTGTGTGTGTGTGTGTGTGTGTGTCTGTGTGGGAGGAGAGTCCTGAACTCTGAGTCATGGGTTCAGGAGGAGTGAAAAATAAAAGACCTACTTTCTGCATTACTGAAGCTTTACATGCAAAAACCTAGGGGGGAAAAAATGATGATAAAATTATTTTATTTTTCCTCAAAAGACTTTGTTCCACAGTACAGTGTACTTGTGTACATGTTTAATTTATCATGCAAATTATCAGAATAAGCTAACTTTTTCATCATTTCAGTGGTTGAATGAATACACTTTATCCTTGCATTTCATGGCACTGGTCGTGACTATTTTAACAACTGATATTTTAGTTCCAGATGGTCCAGATTTGAATGTTTTCACACATGCTAAAACATTATGTCAATATTGTCTGGGTTACATAGAGATTTTTTTTTTTCCACAATGCTACATATAACTCCACTAGTCACACTGAATAAATCAGCCTTCAGTTATTTAAGTGCACCATTTACATTCATTATACTGTTTATTGGTTGACTTTAAACCAAATACAAAATGCAGGAAACCTATGCTGGGATAATATTTTTTTCTAGTAAGTCACTGGTAAGAGTTGAGGTTTGTTGCCCCCCCCCCTTTATACATAAAGTTAACGCATTTTTAAAATGGTGTAACATTATACCATATCTCTGCTTAATTTTATTTCAACAATATTACCATAAGTGCTGCATTCTGGCTTTATTTCACAGATAACATTGTGGACATTCATGTCCCCTCACACTCTGACAAGGGCCATGAGGTTTCCACTTTGTCCTAAAAATAAGGACGAAAAAAGGGAGAAAATGGAAAATGTGTGTTTATCTGCATTAGTTCATTCTTGTTCCTAGCGACGTCACAGTCAAAGCGTCTATCATGTTGTCACTAATTTCCTATCACGCAAATGATCATATGCTCACCAGGTCCGATTTAACACTATGTCCAATCAGATTGCACCACACTCTTATCAGGTGCTTATCACGCACTTACAGCACTATGGTGTCATTGCATCGGGCAGGTTGGTATACAGTATATACCATGAAATGCGCGCAAAGTGATTGTGTGACAAATTGGATCCAGTGTTTATACTGTACTAAATTGTCAGACGTAGATAATCTGCTGCATGTCTGTCATAAATGTGGTAATCATCAGAGAAATGTAATACTGTATGAACTTAATGTCGTTTACAACATGGTATAGACAGAGGTGGAAAGTAACGAATTATATTTACTCGCGTTACTGTAATTGAGTAGCTTTTTTGTGTATTTCTACTTTTTAAAGTAGTTTTTAAAATCTGTAATT
>JAQQZT010000038.1:26310368-26320798 GCA_030068275.1 Clarias platycephalus | reverse complement strand
CCTTTTGCTGCAATTACAGCTGCCAGTCTTTTAGGGTATGTCTCTACCAGCTTTGTACATCTAGAGACTGAAATCCTTGCCCATTCTTCTTGCCCATTCTTGTATGCTCAAGTCCACTTGTGATGAAATTTCTCATGGATGGAGGCATAAAACTGATAAAATATTTTTAAAAATTACAAATTACAGCAGAGGTTTTGGCGGTTTCCTCAAGCATTCAGGTTTGTGTTAACACAATGTTAAGAGGGAAATACATAAGTAATGGGATTAGAGAAGCAACTGTTGCTGCACGTCAATCTGGAAAGGGTTAAAATAAAAAAAACAAGAAAAAAATTGGAGTTCAACATTTTACAGCAAGGAAAAGCATGCAAGGTAATTGCCAATCTTTCTAGGAGTGGATGTTAGACCATACAATGCTCAGAGAAATATAAAGAACCCACGAGCTACATATTACACCTCACTGAGCAAAGTCCATGACAGCACAATTAGAAGAAGACTGAACATGGGTAAATTTTTCTTGGAAGTGTTGCCAGGAGAAAGCCTCTTTTGTCTGAAAAAGCTATTTGAAACATGACTATAATGTCCTGTGGACAGATGAGACCAAAGTGGAAGCATGGCAGTGTAGGGGTGATGATTTGGGCTTATTTTTGCAGCCACAGAACCTGGGTACCTTGCAGTCATAAAGTTGACCATGCACTCCTCTGTAGAGGCAATTGTGAGGCCATCTTTCCGACAGCTAAAGCTTTGTCAAAATTGGGTCAACCTAATTGAAATGCTGTGGTGGGATCTTAAGAGAGCTGTGCATAACAGCATGCCCAAACATCTTAATGAGCTGAAGCAACATTGTAAAGAAGACTGGTCCACAATTCTGCCACAACAATATGAGTGACTGATAAGGTCATACAAGAAACTATAACTTAGAGTTGATGTAATAGATGCTTTATTGCTGTAGTCAAACAAGCCTTTGAATCAAGCGGGCACTTAATAGTGCCCACATGTTTTTGTGAGCAAAGACCCAGTCTGCTTTAGATTGGAATGTTACATAACCATTACCAATAGACATGACTTAAATTGAGTATATTAAATATAGTAAATTGACTTAAAGTATGTTGGTAGAGTCATACAGACTCATATTTATATTCAAAGTGAACTTTTTCCTACAGGAATTGATGGTACCAAAGGACCTCTCAGTGTCAAGACCCAGGTTGTCGCTACGATAATTCAAGATAAGAAAACCTAATCTTCAAAGCATTGTTCTTCTTTTCAAAACCTAATTGTACTTTTTGATTCCAAACATTGTTTGAAGTCTTAACCATCTAAAACTCAAAGGATTCACACTTGTAATATTAATTTCATGTTTTTGTATTGGCTTTTATGTGGTTAGTGGATAATGTATTAAGGTTTAAAAATGTACAGCATAAAAGATAAAACATAAAAACAAAACAAACAAACAAACAAACAAACAAACAAAAAAGAAATCTTTTTTAATTAATCAATAAAACAATTGAATAAAAAGAAATTATTAACAAGCATCACATTATTTTTTATTTATTTATTTATTTATTTTTGCTATTTTTGTCTGTCCATGTGCCGTCCACTCCCCAACCTGAGGATATATCTGTCATTTCTGTGGCAGTTACTTAATGCCACCTCTATGCCCCATTATCATTTGCACACTGAATGTCTATGTGCTGTGGGCGAAAAACCGGAGTACCTGGAGGAAACCCGCCAAGCATAGGGAGAACATGCAAACTCCACACACACACGGACGACAGTGCTAACCACTAAGCCACTGTGCCACCATATTTTATACATTATAACTATACATTTCACTTTAATGTTCCACAAGTCAATTTAGTTCCTGCTATTGCTTACTTTCTTGCATGTATGAATAGATGTCTCTCTTTTTTCTCTTCTGGTGTTAATAATAAGTCCCAAGAAACTGTCCCTGTAGCACTATACAGTATGTATGATATTATACAACAACCGAACAATCTGATTGGATGAGAGGCTTTCCATGAGCTTATGTATTAACTGTATAAACTATAGAACTGTATTTATCACGAGTGTTCCAACAAACGTTAATTACACTACTGTACCTGCCAGTTGCCAATATGTGTGTAGGATGGTACAGGAGAGAGCACATTCAAAAACAAGCAACAGAAGCATTATCAGCAAGAAAACTATATAAAAATATTTGATAACTCGTCATTTTAAACAATACTTTTATTAATAACACTTAAGATTTGCTTCTAAGTCATTCTGAGTTGCCTCTGTGTTGCTTTATTTACCCATAAAGCGAGCTATAAAGCTAACTAGCTTCTAACACAAGGTTAAATCCAAAATCCCTCTATAACCCCTGATCAAGGGCACTACTTTGTTTGAGGACCAACAGATTGTACAACCTAGATAGCGCACTACCTTTCCCTTTACCGCTATTTGGGAATTAACACCAGAACCCGGAAGTTAACCTAACTGACATTCTAAAGTGGAATAAGTGGAAAATATAAAGCAAAATTGACAAGATTTACATGACTCTACACTACCTCATGGTTTATTCTTTTCACCTTTTGGCTACATACTGTACCTGGTAAGAATTTAAAACTACTTTCACCCATTAAACTATGTAGTGCTGGTGCTAATCAGCACAACAGCACTCCCACTAGTGTGAGATTGCCTAAATGTATTACACTGAGAATGTTATTATAAACATGGGATTTGCTTGGCAGCCAAACTACTGCTGCTGTTATAGGAAAGTAATACAAATCCATTTATTTAATTATTTTTAAGATGAGCTGAAATAACCTCAGGTTTGACTTGTTTGACATTTTAAATATATGTAAATTCAGTCCAGGTTTTGGGCTAATAAATTACCCCAAGATGTGCACGTTGTCATCATTTTCTTGTTTGCAGTCTGGATGACAGCTTCAGGTTAGAAGACAGAACGTTGATTACTTGTCAAGCAGATCCTCAATTAACTACTTTTAAAATACAGCGAATAACACGTTGTCAGGGTTTTTCCTTCCCGCTGACAGCCAGCACAGTGCTTTACAGCACATAAACTGGCCATTAGTGTCATGATACTACGGACCGTGCCACTCCCAACCTCTTTGGCTTACAAGCTGAAATTTTCAGACTACTTTCTTGCAGGTAAGCAGGTTTTCTGGATCTAGGTCGGACGCTTTACTGATGAACAGCTGCTGTAAATAGTAAGAACAATGTGCACATATTTCCAGGCTTCTCATGGAACACCTTAAATCTGCTTTTTGAGTAATTGAGAAACAAGTATATGCCTTACTTGTAAAGTCATGAATTAATCCATACTTATAATGCAACAACAACAGAAATCGTAAATAAAGTAAGCAATAGAACCAACTTTGTCCATACAAAGACGCAAAAAGATATACTACTGTATTATGGCCATGCCAGCCCAGTAGGTGGTAACAGTATGCCATAAACTGTTATGTCAAAAGCCTGAAAAGTAACATAAGGAGTATGCATATTGAGCGATTTAAGCAGGAAAATGACACAATGATTCATGTGTGGACTGACAATAAAGTGGAACGCTTGCTTAAAGGGGAGTTTATGCAAAATTCACTTTTTACTCTTTTTAGACATTCAGATTGGGCTCTAGTTTGTGTGTGTGTGTGTGTGTGTGTGTGTGTGTGTGTGTGTGTGTGTGTGTGTGTGCACATATACAACCAAAAAAGTAAGAAAAAAAATCAATTTGTTCTTTTTTTTTTATTGGTCAGGGCTGAAAAAAAGTCAATTATACCAAACAAAGGCTTATGTGACCTCATATGAGGGAAACTCTCCCCCAGGCTGTTGATCATCTCTTCAGTTTTTTTTGGAAGGGTGTGACTCATTAGTTAGTCACTTACATAGACACTGTATTGCTTGGAGGAGAAGTGAAACAAATGGAGTTTGAGCTATAAAAATGCATTACCGAAAAGCATTTCAGCTCGATTATTAACACACACCCACATTTTGGGGCTCTGAGACTCTTGTTAAGTTAGTGAAATGAATATAATGGTATTCTAATGCCTCTGTATGAGGAGACAATTATAATTAAGCAATATCATACTCATGGTCGTGCCATTATACAGACGGGTTGAGCCATGCTGATATTCAGTACAACAGCAACTTTGGGTGTGATATTGCTTTTATACAACAGTTCCACAAACAGCATTATTATAAATAGATTATGATCTGTTTGTTTATTTAACCAGATATTTTGCTCAGCCAACACATATCCTTCCTGTATTGGTGGAACTAGCATTGAGCTTGTGATTGAGAGTTAGCAACTGACAGTTTAATTAACGGGAATAAAAGTAGTTTCAAATTCTTACTAGTACTACAGTACGTAGCCAAAGGATGAGTAGAATAAAAATAATTAAAAAATGAAGGTGGTGGGCAGTCCTGAAAAACGTACAGGATTAACTTTACTACAAAGTGTTACTAATACTCTATATTACTATATATACAGTATATGACTAATTACTGTATTTCCACTTATTCCACTTTAAAATATCAGCTAACATCTGGGGTCTTGGGGTTAAATCCAAAATAGTGTATAATGGAAAGCTAGTGCACTATGGGGTACAATCCCTTGTTCCACACGTCAAGCAGTGCCCTTGATCAGGGGTTAAAAAAGGATTTAGGATTCAGCCCTTAACGTTAGAAGCTAGTTAGCGTTATTATCTGTAAGCAAAACGTGGTTCTCAGATGTGTCTTTTGCTGAAAGTGCTTCCGTGACCAGTTTTGAATGTGAGTTTTTGGCAGGCAGCTGCTCTTTCCTCTTTCCAGTTCTGCAGACCATTCAACCATTTTGCAAACTAAGTATGCCCTGTATCGCAAATGAGTCTCGGCCAATCAGATTACTTTGTGGGAACTAACTGTTGTATTATAGAAAATAAGTTTAATTTGAAAATAAATGGACGGCACGGTGGTGTAGTGGTTAGCACTGTCGCCTTGCGCCTCCAGGGTCCGGGTTCGATCCCCGGCCAGGCTCGATTCCAGTCTCTGTGTGCATGGAGTTTGTATGTTCGCCCCGTGCTTGGTGGGTTTCCTCCGGGGACTCCAGGTTCCACCCACAGTCCAAAGACATGAAGATTAGACTAATTGGCGTTCCCAAATTGCCCGTAGTATGTGATTGAGTGTATGTGTGTGCACCCTGCGATGGACTGGTAAAGTGGTATAGAAGATGAGTGAGTGAAAACAAATGATCAATTAAGACAATACAACCCAGGAACCAAGAACCGTTTCTATTAATGGTTTAAAAAACATTCAAAACTGAGTTTTAAAAACTTTTAAACTTTTATGTTCAGTGACCAGGAATGAACACAGAATGACATTTTAAAAATTGTCCACAGATATTTGGATGTCACCTCAGACGAAGTACCAAATCAGCTCCTGAAAAATTCACAAGCTTTCTTTGCAGATAAACACATTTCCACAGTCTCTGGAGTTAGCATGTGTCCCTCCTGAGCTTGGAAACAGTGTAGGAGAGCGAGGTTTCTCACTGAGCCTCATGGGACGTTTCTACACGGCAGACGGCTGGCGGCAAAAGCAAGAGAGGAGAGCTCTATCCTTCCGGGAAAGGCATGGAAGGAGCATGATAAGTGACGCGTTCTGGTTGAGTCAATGAGTGGGATGGGCTTGTGGCCCTTGAAAAGAAGGAGGGAGAACGAGTGTAAAGAACCAAGATAGTAAGAGAGAGAGAGAGAGACAAATAGAGAGAAGCCAAGAGAGACAAATAGAGAGAGAAGGCGATAAAGGATGAGTGATGAGAGAGAGACTGGGGGATAAGAAGGTGAGATAGATACGTGAGGACAAGGAGATTAGGAGATCAGATCGACCAGAAAGATGGTAAATATAAGAAACAAGAAAGGATGAGCGAGGAAGAGAAAGGAGCGATTGAAGCGTGGTGGTTGAGAGTCTCGCAGCGGGGTTCCGTTTCCGCACCACTGCCTCCATCTTGCCCCTCTCCGTGTGAGCAAGATGATGACATCACGAGGGATCACCGAGAGCTCAGGCAGAGCCAAGAGGGCAGTTAAAAACAGTTCAGAGTCAGTAAGAGAGAAGGCAGACTCGCTGCACTTCATCTTATCAAGCTTTTAAAGGAACTCGCACACTCATATACACTCAAACACACTCAAACACACACACACGCACCTTAAATCTTGGGTGAAATGTGTGTGCATCATGAAGCAGGACTGTTTTATAACTGTGGTAATAGTAATGCTGTTTCTCTGGACGTGTGTGGTGTTTGTGTCAGTTATTGGTAGTCATAGAATAGCTGCTATAACATAAGCGATAATAAGAATTCAAGTGTTTTACATGGGACGTTGGCAGTTCCACAAGTGGAAAAGCCAGACAGAGTGACAGAGTTCACAGTAGAAATGTTTTTTAAACCGTGACATGCTGGAAAGCATCTCCGAAAGCGAGACACCTTGAACCGTGAGTCAAATCAGCTACAACAGCAGAGCCACATCGGTTTCTATTCCTGTCAGCCAAAAACAGGGATCAGAGGCTACAGTCAGCACAGGTTTGCAAAAAGTGGACAGCCCATGTGACATCTTCAACTGTCTGCCTTGGTCAGCCTGCACCCACTGTTACAACGGGTGATAGACTTGAAGGAGCTGTTACTATGCGAGCTGTAACTGTTGTCACATGATTCTAAAGATCTGTGCAAGATTTTTTTTGGCCATGTGCTGTATCCACATGATCATCTAATTAGATATCTGCATGAATAAACAGATTCATGCGTTCCTTTTAAAGCGGGCTTTAGTCGGATGCATACGACTGTTTGAACCTACACCCATAAATTAATCTGAAGTGTACTATATACAGTACCTCTCTAAATGTCTGTGTGTGAACACGTATTGTTCTCTGCGTGTATATGCGTGTATGTGTGTATGTGCTGGTCCTCTTTAAATAGCTCCTGATTCTAATCTGCAGACAGCAGCACAGTCCTGACAGCTTCAGCTTGCATGCCTCCTCCTCCCACTGCATGACACATTCTTTATTTATTTCTCCAGTTCTCGCTCTTTTTGTGTGCCTCTCTCTCTGTCTCTCTCTCTCTCTCTCTCGCGCAGCTCCTGTATTCCGCCCATAGTCCTCCAGCCCCTGAAGCCGTTGTCACTTCTATTCTGCTTCTCTGTCTGAAAAAACCCAATGGATTTACAGGCTTACTGCTTACTGTCTTCTCTCTCTCTCTCTCTCCATGTTTCTCACACTGTCTCTCACTCTCTGTATGTCTATGTCTCTCTGCATGCTTCCTGCTTTCTCGCGCTCTCACTCTCTTTTTTTTCCTCCGCCACATGCGATTCCGTTTTTCACACCATCTTTTCAGTCTGTTGACACTGTCCTTATTCTCATTATGGTCTCCGTGCCACTGATGTCTAGCTCACTGGAGAAAGTGACACTATCACTTGGATGTGTCTCACATGACTTGAGTCTGTGTCTGTGTCTATGTCTGTATCTCTGACTACGTCTGCGATCCTTTCTCCATCGTCTCTAACGGTGTCTGGCGTTTTTAATAATCATCATAGCGTACACCAATAAATAGACCTCCTGATGCTTCTGCCAAGCCTGAAGGTGACACAATCCTTGTAGGACACATCAGCCATAACGACAACACTAAAACCCACTTGGTTACACAGTGCACACACAGTACGTTCGGGATCTTGACAAGAAAACAGTGAAAATGATTGTTGACAGTTGGGGATTTATGATCTATTGGAACAACAAAGCCAATTCTTTTGTTTTAGCTATACACTGAAGACAGGTCAATTTACGATGACAGATTTGAGATTCCAGCTTTCATTTCTTCACAACTACATCTGGATGTTTTTATGCTGATTGTTTAGACAATTAGCATTGAAGGAAGTTTACTCTTACTGTAGTTCTCTCCCAGGGTTTTTTTTGTTGTAAAAAAAAAAAAAAAAGGATAAAACTTCAAAGATTCGAGAGCGGTCTATGGGAGAAATTCTTTTTTTTTTTTAAGCTAAGCTTTTTTTTATGACTTGAGTGTCGCTGAATCCTAGTTCTGGCCAGCATACAACATTTTAGGGTTTTCCCTGCTCTATCACACCAAGTACTGTACATCTATAAAAGGTGCCATGTTATATGTGATTTTACATGTGTAGATTTAAATATGAGATGTACAGTATACAGTGGGATGCGTAAGTTTGGAGCAGCCTTGTTAATCTTCATGATTTTCCTGTATAAATCGTTAGTTGTTACGAATTCAGTTAAATACTGTATATCATATAGGAGACACACACACACACACACACAGTGATATTTGAGAAGTGAAATTAAGTTTATAGGATTTACAGAAAGTGTGCAATAATTGTGTGGATTCAATGAAGATGAAGATTTTCAATGGGGTTAATTTTGGACTCAATTTTTTATGAGCCCTTAAATGAGTTCCTGGAAGGCCAGTGTTTCAGTTTCGTATTGTTCTGGTGTACTGAGAAAACGTTCTGCCTTGAAGGTATCCAAGCACTAGTGGAACACTGAGATAAATGTATTAATGTAGCGTTGGATTATATAGAGACATAAAGGTAAATAAAGAATTCCGTTATTTGTTTTCGTTCTTATACAGTAAGTCCAAACACATTTGTTATTGTTTGTTTGTTTCTCAACAGTTTCGGGATGTGCACTCTTCATGCGATCTGGCTTTTAACAAACACTTTGGTGCGTTTTCTTGGTAGTCTCACTAAGAAATACTTGACTTTATATACTGTAGTGTGCTTTGCTGCACAAAATATTGTTTGTGTCTGTTGTGTGCAATTCAGCAAATTCAAGTTACTGATGTAAAATGTTTAAGTATAAACTCCTCCACGATATCAGACACCTAGCTAAGTTGCCAAACATAGTGTCAGGGAGAACACATGGACCCAGCTCAATCTCTAGCTATCAGAATCTTTGATTTAGGTTAAACACTTTGACTATATGAAACATTTAAACAGATCATCCTAAAACTTACTAAACCAAGTGAAGGAAGCTAAGAATTGCCTATGCAAAGAAGCTTTCAGGACCCTTTACATTCATTCAGCATTCTTCAGTAAGCTCTTTAGCAGGGGATCATTGGCCTATCCAGGCAAGAGAGTCATCCTGGATGGGATATTAGTCCTACAGACATATACAGTACATCAAGCACACACAGACATCTCATCTCTGGGCAGAGCATCAAAAAATTAATAAAAAACTCGCATATTATTAGGGAGTCGGAGAAAAGCAGAGAAAAAAGTGTAAAAGATGACAACGCTTCCAAGCTGCACCACCGTACTACCCTTCTAAAATGCAATCTCTTAGTATTAAAAAGTCAAATTTATTATTGTAATAACTATATTATTGTTCCCTCCTTGTTCCCTTGTTATTTTTTTAATATAACTACATGCTTTACAGTTATGATAACGTTGTCGTTTGAAATGAAGACCTTCCAGTGGTGTGTAATTTTAATGGACGGAACTGAAATATTAAGAGACAGAGGGGACGGTCTCATTTTGACTAGGGGTATAACCGAATATGAATGTATTATTTGAAATGGTGAAATAATGTGTTCTACCCGTTTATTTGCATTTAAATATAAGACATTTGTTACATTTTGTAAGAAAATACCGTATACTCTGCACAGACAAAAAGTACAGACAAAAATTAACTCCAAGCAGGATTAACAAAACATAGTCCAATACACATTCGAATGTAGCTGAGGTCGAAAAACTGTCAAAGCCAGAATTCAGAAATTTTACATATTTCTGTCACCGGAATTTTTCTTTGCATGTTTGGAAAGTTTTTGAATCTCATTTTTAGTCCAGTCCCTGTAGTTTCAGAGGAATGTTATTTATTTATTTATTTATTTATTTATTTATTTTGTGTGGAATATTGGAATATTGCCTCATGTCACAGCAACATATTTCAACATCTCTTTTTTTCTATTTATTTCACATCATTTAATTAAATTTAATACTAAGAAATGAGGGGTCGTTCAAGACTTTTTCACAATACTGTATGTCATGGAAATTATTTCTTCTGACCAAAAACATAAGATTTTATCAACATAAATGAAACACTTTCAGTTGTACCTGAAGGGCAACATAATGGAAACCCCAAAAGATGCAGGGGAAATATGGAAACAGATTTACATTTAAAAAAAAAATGGAAACTCAAATTTCAGCAAAATATACACAGGAGTAAAGCCACACTGGAACTAATGGCTTTGATATGATCATTACAGATACTGTGCAAACCACTGGTCAAATCCTAAGAACACTTTCTATGCTATACATTAATCCTTTCTGTTTATCAACACATGGCACATAAAGCTAATAATAATAGAAGTATACTGTATATACTCAGCAAAAAAAGAAACGCCCCTTTTTCAGGACTGTGTATTTCAACAATAATGTTGTAAAAATCCAAAT
>JAQQZT010000038.1:26226567-26240068 GCA_030068275.1 Clarias platycephalus | reverse complement strand
CACACACACACACACACACACACACACACACACACAGGATTGGGACTAAACAGCTGTGTGACCATAAGAACAACACTTGTTAGTTAGACTAATTAGACTAATAATTAAATTTAATTAAATGCTTTATTTTCTTAGGGAGCATGAAGATTAGATTTTGGAGCCATAGAAAAAGGTCATGCAGTCTGAGGAGTCCAGATCGACCCTGTTCGAGAGAGATGAATGCGTCAGGGTAATAAGGAAAGCACTCGGCTTATTTAGACTATCAAAAATATTTCTGCATCTATTTTTGGGTGTGCCAGCTTCCAGTGTTCTTACAGTATATGGTGTTTGGTCAGGTTAAATAATTCAGTGACTACCCTGTAATTTTCTTGTATAGTATGTGTACTGTACTTTAACATAAGTTGCACAAGAATTTAACATGTTTAAAATCAGCCACATTATCAAAGCCCTTTTTTGCTCTGTGTAAATAAGTGAAATTTGATAAAGATTTGAAATGTACACAAATATAAGAAGATGCCTGAAGTACTGCAGGTCTTCAGAAAAGCCTCAGGCCTCAGTGGTTTAAAAGTAATCCTCATCGCAGGAGCTGACTTGATTTAGCCTAAAGTGAGGAAGGGTGCATTTTTGTTTCTCTCCCAGGCCTCACTGTTTTGTGTGAGGAATCTGAATGTACTGTATAGGTGTGAACAGCTGAAACATCAATAGGAGTGGAGAAAGTGGGGAAGGGTGCATTATCTGCATTTGATTGTTGTCTGACATTGTAAAGCACACACAGTAACACTAAAACAACAACCGTGAATTGCGAACGAATAGCAAATTAAGAGGCCCCGATTGTACTGCATAAATATTATTTAGTACAACAAAATTCCTGAAAAATATCATATGAAACATTTACACAAACGTAAAACAATTTATTTTTGAGGTCTTTTAATATAATTGAAATAATAACAAAAAAAACAGATACAAACAGAGATAGGCTATATAACAGTTAATTCTTTGTACAAATAAAATTTAACATAACCAGTGTTTTTTTTTAATCATTATTGTACAGTAAATGTCAATAGCTTTGGTTCAGATTTTTCCTGTTTATTGTATAAAGTACTCAAATATGAAAATTACCATCACTATAGTATTTCTTCAATACAACATACTGTTATGACTCTTTTTATGACTTAAGCTTAATCGCAACTGTGTTGCAAAATATCCCTTTGCGCGACCTGGCGGTCATTTTATAAATTACTTCGAAATGCAACTGATTTATTTTAGCCGGAGTTGTTTTGCCACTGCAGTGAGTGCAGCGGTAATTGGTACTTCGGTTGACTACCAACTGGCTCAGGACCATTAGGTGGCAATAAAATAAAGTCAGCTGACTACCTTAATGTAGCTTCATGAATGACCAGCATATCCCAATCTTATACAGTAGGATTTTTCTTGTCGTACAGCATATTTTTTTACTTTAGTATGTACGCTTTATTAGGAAACAGATTAATTTAAGGACATGTGGGTGGAGCTTAAATCATTATTAATGTTGCAGATAATGCACTGGTTATTTTTTATTATTTTTTATAATTATTTTGACTACAGTAAATTATTGATAATTAAAGATGCAGTTCATCCAAAAATATGAAAAATACATAATCAAAACAAGTAATATTTAAAGAAGTGAAGAGTACCATCACCTTTCTCAATATATAACCCATCTAATTTATTTGTTTGAGTTTGGACACATTTGCAACTGTCGGAATGTGTTGGGCCATCAAAACGCTATCTGTGTGAGCTAGGAGTGAGGCTGAGCTATGTGTGGGTGGGTATGTGTGTGTGTGTGTGCGTGCGCATGTGTGTGTTAGAGGATTGGGCCACATCACCCATCACCCAGACAGCGGGAAGTCATAGTCATAGGCTCATCAAGGCCTTCTCAGTGCCTGTCATCCCTGCTGCAGGTTCATATCTGTTAGCCTAAAGCCAGTCAGCCATGTCCGTAGCCTCGAGCATGGGCTCTCACACACACACTCACAAGCCGTCACACAGCGGGAGAGGACTCATTCTCAAGACAAAAACATTATGCCATGCAGCCGCTCCCCTAGAGAATGAGAACTCCATTCTGTGAGTGTGGAGTTTAGCAGAGCTGGAGGAGAGAGAGTGAGAGAGAGAGAAAGCGAGAGAGAGAGAGAGAGAGAGAGAGAGAGAGAAAAGCAGAAGCAGAGATTCAGGCTCAGCACTGGGGGAAAACTGATACAATCCCCCCATTAGTCACTGCTCTCCTCGACTCGGCACATGGAGTACACACTGATGTATGTGTGGAGAGAGAGAGATACAGAACACGCTCAGAAGATACTGCAGAGCCGAACGCACAGAGAAATAACAGATCAATGGATAAACCACCTGGAATGACTAATAACTGTTGCTACGTAGGCTGTGCGTGTAGGAGAGATTAAAGTAAAGAGAACACCAAATATCTGAAATCCTCCTGCTGTGTCTTTAAGCGCTATTACAAACATTGTATTCTATCAAATAGCGAATCAAAGCTCTGTAGATCCCCAGCTATTTAGCAAGAACTACACTTATATTTAGTCGCATGTATTTGACAGACTGACAGAATGCCATCACATTAAGAAGCGCTGCCATCTGCGTAGTTTGCTCACAGCCGCGTGACATCAAACACATTTCGTTTGAACTTCCTGATCAATCAAGTTGCAAGTTCGAGTTGCAGGTAAGAAAACTTATGAGAGTGACACAAGCATTATTCGCAACCATGTTATATTAAAACTTCTTGCACAGGTGTGAATGTGTTACATCGGTTTATTTGTAACTGCAGTGCAGGCAAAAATGGATACCCACTTGTGATTGGCATGAAAGCAGAGCAGCATGCAGCGATTATTTTTTCCTCTCAACTCTAGGAGCTCTAGTTGTTGACAACTTGGCAGGAGTCAACTCCTTCAAATCCAAGTTAATAAATGGGCAAATGCGATGTACTCTACAACAGTGCCTGGCTGTTGGTTGGAACACGCCTACTTACTTAGTTATCGCAAGCTAGCAACTGTAGCTAGCTTAGCTTTAGGCTCACATTATTATTATTATTATTATTATTATTATTATTATTATTATTATTATTATTATATGCCTATGCCCCTATTTATGCATATTTATATGCCTTAATGTAATGAATGAAAAATCTCACTATGGAGACCTTTTTTTTTTTTTTTGCACCAGGCTGTAAACATGTTTATTTCTGTTGTAAATTTGTGCATTTTAACATGGGGGATTGACTCCACTTTGGAGGCACCTGTCACTTCCATGTTGGCCTCATTTTTCAGAGCCAGAGTTTGCCACTTTGTATAGAGGTTGTTTGTCTCAGGTCTAGCCTTTCTGTTAACTGGAATCAGGCTGGTGTTTTTCTCCTGACCTCTTTATTGTGTGTGAAAATCACAGGGATCAGCAGTTTCTGATATTCAAATGAGATTTTCTGGAGTGATACTCTAAGGAAGGTGAAAGAGAATAATTACTGGTGATAAGACATGGATTCATCATTATGAATATGAGAGTAAATGACACAGTATGGAACCAAAACATCCTCAATCGCTGACTGAGAAAAAAGCTGAAAAGTCAACCATCAGCTGGGAAATTAACATTTACAGTTTTATGGGATTCTCCAGGGCTGGTATTTGAACATTATCAGGAAAAAACGTTAAATAAACAACAGCTCTCACTACAGTAAGATGCTTATTGAAGAGCCGTAGGACTTCTGTCCAAGTGTGTTGTGGTCTTGCATGACACTGCACATCTACACACTTCTGTCCACACTTCGTTTTGAAGTTCATAATGCATCCTCCCTATAGTCCAGACCTCGACCCATCTGACTTTCACATGTTTGGTCCCCTGAAAGCAGCCTTACAGTATGAGAGCAAAGTTTCGCTTCTAATGAAGAAGTGAAGACAGTGGTGCATTCATGGCTCGCAACTCTAAAACAGTCTAAAAAAATTTTCATAAGGGAATACAAAAGCTGACACAGTAGATGGACAGAGTGTATTGAAAAGCACTGAGATTATGTTGAAAAAAAAAAAGATTATTTTCTAAAAGATGATTCAAATTAATTCTACAGCCAGAGTGCAGATAATTTTTGACTCACCTTCGTACACAGACCAATGTTATGGTAAACAATTCACCTTGGTAGTGTGTGACTATACAGAGACATATGATTTGTTTATTTCAGAATATTTCATTGGTAATATTTTAACTTTGCCTTGCAACTAAAAATAATAATGTCTATTTTTGGGACCTTCTCTGGTACATAGAGTGACGCCCCAATTTAACTGTAGCTGCATACAGTCAAGTCACACAAGCTGCTCAACGTCTGTTGGTTTTCTGCCTCCTAAGCAACAGGGAATACAAACATCCTCTTAACTGCCAAAGTTAAACCAATCGTTATTGTATGTTTATTACTGATTATAGAAATCCAATCTCCTTTGCATAGCAAGCTAGCCTGTTACTTAGCCAATAGCTAGGTGCTCTTCTTTTTTCTGAAGGCAAACAAACAAACACCAAGCCTAAACCCACTGCCTAGTCTTGTCATATCTATTGTACAGTATCCTAAACAATACAAAACCAAATAATCACCGAAATGACATTTGCCACTTAACTATATTAGATATACTTGATAATGATATCTTATTACAGATGCTACGTAATATTACTTATGACATCATGAAAACTGGACAAGGAGCATGTAATATGTCAAGTGTTTAATGTGGATGACCAATCTAGTCCCGGATACTGGTCAGAGTGGAACCCCAGGTCATTTCCTTCTATTCTAGCCTATCCAGTTTAGTGGCGGACATATTGTCTATTTTAAGATGCTTTCCTGTATGTCATGGCTGTAAAGAGCATAGACTGTATAAAAAAATAAATAAATTTGGACAAACCCTCCATGATGTCATCCATAGGACTCCTGAAGAACAGAACCAACATTTCAACTGTTACCATCTTGGCAGGCATTATGCCTTCAAATCCCAGTTAATCCATAAATGGGGAAATGGGATGAATGAACAGAGCCTGGCTGTTGGTTGGAACATACCTACTTACCAGGTTGTAATCACTGTTCACTTCTGTTGTATATTTGGGAGTTTTAACATGAGGGTCTATAAAGATTGACTACAGTAACTTTTGTATCCAGCTCTCAGTGGTCATTGGAGGAACTGCTTATGTTCTGTCACTTCCACGTTGTCCTAATTTTTCAGAGCCAGAGTTTGCTTTTTGGTAAAGCGATCTTACAGTAGGTCTAGCCTTTCTGTAAACTGAAATCAGTCTGGCGTGTCTCTCCTGACCTCTTTATTGTGTGTGAAAATCACAGGGGATCAGCAGTTTCTGATATTCAAACTACTGTAGCTTTTCTGGTACCACGCCCTTACCACCAAGACTAGGTGGTTAATTAGTGGTACTGTAGGTGGCTAATTAGTATCTATACCACACATTGATCTACTGTACAAATGTATGTTCCATTTTTATATACAGTCAGTCATTCATAAATTAACAATTAACACTTAATTGCTATTTAATTGATAGTATTTAATTCACTCACTCACACATTTATTTTCCATACCGATTCATCCTGTATTCAGGGTCGCTGGGACCTGGAGCCTATCTCAGGAGGCCTAGGGCATGAGGCAGGGCACACCTTGGACAGGGCTGCAATCCATCACAGGGCACACACACATACACACACTCACTTACTCATTCACACACTATGGGCAATTTGGGAAAGCCAATCAGCCTAACCTGCATATCTTTGAACTGTGAGAGAAAACCAGAGTACCCGGAGGAAACCCACCAAGCACGGGGAGAACATGCAAACTCCATGCACACAGAGATGGGAATCGAGCCTGGCCGGTAGTATTCAATTCAATTCAGTTTTATTTACATAGCGTTTTTAGCAATGGTCATTGTCGCAAAGCAGTTACAGAAACCAAGACAGGTGCCGTTGTGGCTGATGAACTTTGAAGGTAGCATTGTTTTTGCAATTAGAGCAAGTGGTAATTTAAATTGGTTTGATGGATCTTAAATTTCAAAATGGGTAAAAATTTATCTATCCAAACAGCGTTTAAGGGTCAAAAATAGTCAAATATGACCATTAATCTTTATAGTAGCCAGAACTGGTAGACCTCCTTCGTTACATAAAAGCTGATGCCACATACAATATTTATCATATATTCTGTTAAGAGCAAAGTTCCCAGATTTAAGAATTGAACCCAAACTATAAGCCAAACTCTGAGCTGGAGATGTCATATCATCTTTTTTTCATATTATCTATCTGTCATTTTTGATTCTGCTTTATTCAGCATGCAGTACAAGGGCAAGGATATTCAAACCTGCAGGGCTCCCATATTTAATCTTATTTCTGTACCATGGAGGCATCTGGATATAAGAGTATAAAACTATTTCACTAGGCCATGCCACGGGTCATGCTGCAACTTTCTGAATTTTATTAACATTTTATTGTTTCGCCAGTCTCGTTTCAGTGAATATTTATACAAATAAAAATATACCTCAAAAGCAGAAATGTTTGAAATATTTAACATTTTATTATCACAAATGCCATGTGCAGTATTTTCTTTGCTCTTTATACAGTAAATCACCCTTCATTCATGGTGTACTTTTCACTTTTATGCATTATGTATTAAAGGATACAGAGTTTCTTTTTACGTCTGTTCTTCTTATTATTTTTTGCCTCAAACCCCACTTTCATATGCATGGTTTATGATTAAAGGAAAAAGCTACAAAGCTATACAGGTCATTACCTGGAGCTAAAAAACGCAAGTTTTATTCCCAAGTTGAGAGAAAATGATCCAGATAAACAAATTTGAATAAAATAAAGTTCAACAGAACCTTAATTACAAACTGCTAGCAGTGATTTGAAGTTTTAAAATTAAGTATAATATTCACAGTTTTCTCATTTCATATTGTTTCTGGGAACAGCAATGCTAATGAGCTTATATGTAATATAAAATAATTTTAATTGTAATATGCTGACATTAGAAACCCATCAGATGTCACTGCAGGTTAATTGCCCTCAAAATTCTTTTTTTGATTAGTATGGATGTATTTTTCAAATCTTTACTTTAAGAAAATAAAGACATTTAACCGAAATGACTCAACCTTCTCTAAGTTTGTTGTGCTGTACACCCTGAGATCCCTTTCTGCTCAGCATACTTGTAAAGAGCAGTTATTTGAGCCACCGTAGCCTCTATGTCAACTCGACCAGTCAGCTCAACCAGCCTCTCTTAGGCAGCCTCAATGTGTTCCTTCCTGCAGAATTCTGCTCAATTGGTGCTTTTTGGTTTTCGCAGAAAATCCCAGGAGTCAAAACATTGGGTCTGGCACCAACAAAGCATTTGATCACTGCTTGTCCCCCATTTGATGTTTTGAATTGAGTAGTATCCAGGATGAAATTCGTTTTAAATTCTGGTGGTACCATGTAACCAAAGGGGCGATGAGAATAAACCAGCTTTCATTACGTCTCCATATATTCCACTTTAGAATAAAGTGTTCCTGGGTTGAATCTCAAATAGAGTATAATGGAAAACTAGCACACTATGTACGATGTTGAATCCCTTGGTCTAATTCACAGCAAGTAGTGCACATGCTGAGGTTTTAGAGATTTAGCCTTGTGTTAGAAGCTAGTTAGCTTTCTAATTCATGTTAGCTGTGAACAAAGTGGTTAGGTGAGTCGTGAACCTGTCGGTGCATTGGCACATTAACTAGCAGTAACAGAATGCAGACAGATCAGAGGAACTACTTACGTACTGTAGAAGCAAATACTAAGTTGACAAAGTGTTGTTTATGATGACATAACATTATCAGATGTCCTTTCATGATGAAAGTGCTTTCATAACTAGTTTTGAAAGTGGGTTTTGGTAGACAGCTGCTCTCTCCTCTTTCCAGTCCTGTGTTCTGCTATTTCCAGTTCTGCAAATCTTTCAGTACCAGACTATATCATTCTACTTTCACACATGGTAATATCTACACTATCAGGTGTACATGTGTTCCTATTCATTTGCATATATTTTAAGATAATAGCAAGGGTCAAGAGTCCTCGGTAATGAAGTTCACAACCTTATTATTTTTATTAGCATCAACCTTTAACCTCTGAACATTCTGAATGCACTCCTCATAATAGGATGTTTTTCATGAAAAAAAAAAGGTAAATATAGATACTGGTGACAAGAATGATTCAGTCAGAACCACAGTGGCAGGAGTTTTCCATTACGCACCATGGCATGGCTGAAGGCTTTCCGTGATGACTTCGACAGACGTTAGGAGCACAGCGGTATGAATGGCAAAGAGAGATGCACGACAGAGAAAAGGAAACAGAAAGAGAAACAGATCAGTTTGTTATCGTTCTTTCTCAGTAAACGTGCTTTGAGGTACGGCCAGACCCGGGGCTTTTCTGGGAACAAAACTGGGTTTATTAAAGAAAAAAAAACTATGAAATAAATAAAATACACACCTATGAGGAACTGCAGTTGCTTGGACTGTCAAAAATGTTGCAAGATTAAATAAACACATTTTTTTCCAGAGTAGTGATGAATTCTTAAATTTAAATTAAGGTGCAGATCTGGGGCACTCATGGATGTAGTTTCATTGTGAACTGGGCTGTTTGGATGCTGTCTTCCTCACTCTCATTGATCTCTCAGGTTAGTTGACAGTGGTTGACTTACTTTCCAGGGAGCCCTCATGTACGTGTTTACTCCTGACTCTCCCTTTTAGTTGCTGTCATAGTTATTCCTGCCGGAATCCTTACTTGGACTCTGCGCTAAATATATATTCATATTATACATCATGGGACTGTTAGCATACCAAACTGTCAAACTACTGCTGCCAGTGATCCTGACCCCCTTCTACCATCCTGACCTGTCTGACTCACACTGATGCCCCACTTCTTGTTGGAGTTCTCATTGCACGGATGCCTCTTGTTGCTGCTGAGGATGGCCACATACTGTATGGTCTGCTTGGGATAGGTGTGGCGACTGAAGACGGTTCCACTTGTTGACAATGAGCATGGTCTTAAACTTGGCTAATGCAGGCAGTTTTAAGTGCAGTCACTCATTAGTTTATGACTGAAATTTCCACAGCCAGTTTTGTACCTGCATCTCCATCAGGAGAAGTAGACTTTGTACTAACTTAAAGACCTTTCCCTCTATTTTTAACTTTCAGTGTCATAATGCACATGTAGCAGGGACTAATTTGCAATCATACTATCTGATATGCAGTCATAAAATATTTGACAGAAAGTGTTTGGTTACATTTGTTATTATTATTATTATTATTATTATTATAATTATTATAATTATTATTATTATTATTATTATTATTATTATTATAATAATAATAATTATTATTATTATAATTTTTATTATTATTATTATTATTATTATCAATAACTGTGTATTAAAAGTGTTAATAGAAACTAATTTCTTTCACAGATGTTCTATGACAAACTAAAATTAGAAATATATTAAAAGATACAAAAGTGCAACATATTAATCATTAATAACAGTAAAGAAAAAACACACTATGCGATGGCTGTGGTACTAGAGTAATAAAACACTTATATGTCCTCATTGTGTTTGATTCCATTTATAATAATGGACAAATTAATGCCAGAAACCAGTCAATATTCTGTATATGTTTTCTTGTGATTAGCGCTGTGGTCTCACACCTCCAGAGTCGAGCATTCATTTACTACCTAGGGGCTGTGTGCATGCTTGTTCTCCCTATGCTTGGTGGGTTTCCTCTGGAGACTCTAGTATTTTGAAGTGAAACACACACACAATCTATAGACATGCCAATTAGGTTATTCAGTCTTCTCAAATTGCCCAAAGTTTGTTGTATGTGAGTTTGTACTCTGCAATAGATTGGCGGCCTGTCCTGGGTGTACCCCACCTCAATGCTCCCCCTGTACAGAATAACCAGTATAGAAAATGAATTAATGTTTTCCTAAAAAAAAAGTATTGACTTAAAAATCTTAATTTTGGTCATCCAGGTAAATTTTCTATTTTTGTGGGCTACTGTCATTCAGTGTCATCTTCTAATGGTTTATTTCAACAGCAGTACTGCAATATCAATGTAACCATCATATTTTACTAGTGGCTTCATCCTGATTCATGAGATTTTTTAAAACCAGTAATACCTGATGTGCATATTCAGCGACATTAACATGCATTGACCAACATGATGTCTTAAAGCGATGCTGCAAGTCAGATTGATTTTGAGTTCAATCTCATCTATAGCAGTTGAAGAAGAAGGAGCAGAAGAAGGAGAAGGAAAAGAAGAAGAAGAAGAAGAAGAAGAGACTTTCACTTGAAAATAAATGTCACTCATTAATGATTTTCTTTTAAATGTCACACTTTGGATCAATTAAATTCAGTACTTTATAGACATGAAGGGAGGGGAAAAAAAGCAGCTGTGTAAAAAATGTTATAGAAAGTGCATATTCTGGGGATTTTTTTTTCTTTGTTTGTTCTTGAATTTATGAGCCAAATCAACCTTTAACAACTTTTTTATTACAGTGCAGAGTTCAAGGAGTAGCTGGCTGCCTTTTAATGAGCGGGAGAATAACTGAAGTGGTTTTGGAATAGAGAGGGAAACACAGACATGTGCTGTGAAAATGTCAACCGACCAATGAGACAAAAGAAAAGAAATAAAAAGAGAGAGAGAGAGAGAGATTGAGAGAGCATTATTCAACACCTAATATTGCGAATTGTGTATAATGTACAATGCTCAAAAATGAAACCTGCCCTATCAACTGTGCAGTAAGCTATATCTTAACATTTAATGTGGTAATGGCTTTGTGTTCAATTGACCTCCTAGTAGGATTGTATATAACACATCATGCCATACAGGCATTATTAGTGCTGGTTATGGTTAAAAAAACTATGGGCATGACTAAATGACATTATTACCATATGACTAAACGATTTGTGTTTTCAGCAGGTCGATGATCATAGCTTAGGCGTATGGATTTGTGACTAATACTCCTGAACCTTTTTATAAATGTGTGCGAAGTGAAACTAGAAATGACTAAACTGGACTGCATATGAACTACTGGTAATGGTAGTACTGTAAGTATACTATCATATACAGTATATATATATATGTCCCAATGTCTTCTAAGCAAGCCTATGCCCCATGATGATCTGGAATCTTTCATGCAAACCCAAAGTGGGAGTGAATTTAATTTGAACGTATCACGATGGACCTGTAAATCTGCAAGGGGCAATGAGTACATTTTAGCAGTGATGGACTATGCCAGGCGCTACCCTCAGGTCCTTCTGCTTCGGAAGGCAACTTCCAAGGCCATCGCAGAAGGAGCTGGTATTGCTCTTCACTCACGCGGGCCTACCAAATGACCTCTTCATCAACCAAGATACACCTTTCATGTTGGACCACTTATTTCCTTACCCTAATGTTCACTGTGTCTGTGTTCTGGCCTGCCCCTGCTAAACGCTTTACGATAAAGCAAAGAATTTGAGTCTGCTTTTTTGATTTTGACTATGTGTGTGTGTGTGCATCTTTATGCTGCATAGTTATAGTTTACGCAGTGTTTTAATATTAACTAATAGTCACTGATGGTCAATCTTGGATTTTGTTTGCTAACTAAACAAATAAAATTAAATTGACTTCAATTCAGACTAGTGAGAATTTACTCACAAATAAGAACAGATTAAAATTAAGTGATGCATTTATTAACATGAACAAACAGTTTAACACTTCCATTGTTCATCCAGGCCAAGTGCTGTCTAATTTACATTTCCTGATGGTTCTTAAAATGAGAATTTTACATCAAACAATTATAAATGTTTTATTCTTAAACGTGAAAAATTTAGAAGCAAATTAGAAATTATTGTTTGGAAAATACTCTTATTTAATTAGCATACAGTTGAGACTATTTACAAATATAAAAGCTATGATGAAATAAACCCTATAATCTCTAATGCTTATTTATTATTCAATTAGGTTAGGTTAAATTAGGTTTTATTACTGTTTGATATCAGGTATAAAATCAGTTTTTGAACAGCATGCACATTCTAAGCGGTTTAGCGTCTTGTGGTCAGTTTGACTGTATGGATTATAGACAGTGTCAGTGTTTCATTAATTAATCTGTGTGACCTGACAACCATTAGCCTAATTAGTAGTACATGTGACTTATGTGATTTACCTTGGGGAAAGAACTGGAACAAAAGAAAGATAAACCCTGAGAATTAGTGCACAGTTTGTCAACCGCCACAATGTATACTCACTCACTCATCGTCTATACGGCTTTATCCTGTATACAGTGTCATAGCGGGGCAGGAACGTATCCCAGGAGACTTAGGGCACAAGGAAGGGTATGACCTGGACAGGGTGCCACTCCATCGCAGGGCACACACATACACACACACACACTCTAAGAACAATCTGGGAACGCCAATTAGCCTAGCCTTTGGACTGTGGGAGGAAATCAGAGTACCCGGAGGAAACCCACCAAGCACGAGCAGAACATACAAACTTCATGCACACAGACCTGAGGCAGGAACTGAACCCGGACCCGGGAGGTGCAAGGCAACATTGCTAGCCACTAAGCCACCGTGCTGCCCCACAATGTACTGTATATACTTTATATAATGTTATAGAATGGTGATTCGTTAATTTCCAACTTCTCCCATAATCATTTAATCAAATTTCTTTTTTATTTTATTTCTCAAACATGCAAATTCATGGCAAAATTGACTAGTTTATCTACATACAAAGGGGAGTTCATGTCAAACTGGGACTTTTGATTGTGCAGAATAACAGAACACAGTTATGAAAGTAAAGACTACCTTTATTTATCTATATTATCCCCTTATACGCTAATGCACTAATCCCATTGTTTCACTGGTGCTTGGATACCATCAAGGTAGAAAGTTTTCTTAGCACACCAGAGCCATGATCGGCCTATCTGTTCCACATCTTAAGTGTTGTCTTTAACACTAGAAGCGCCGCGCCAGTGTCACCTACTTTTAACGCGATTCACCGGTCATATGACAAAGGAAGAGAAAAAAAACGGCAGGAGAAAAAAAAAACAAGTCATGTTTTACATTATAACCCAAAACTTTTGCGCTATAACCCAAATCTTTTGCGCTATAACCCAAAACTTTGGCTTTTTGGGTTATATTGCAAAAGTTTGGGTTATAACGCAAAACATGACTTTTTTTCTGCTGTTTTTTCTCCTCCTTTGTCCATCTAGGGGCTTTGTACTACAACAAATTTTATAATGTTTTGAGAAAATGAATTAGTTCGTTCATTCTATTTGAAGCTTTTAAACTTCTCGGATGCTTTTTTAGTGTGACAGTGCTTTAGATGGAGCAGGAGCAGTGATTTAGTTCTGAACTCGCTTCCGTAAAATTATTGCTAAAACAATGTAATGACCCCTCCTGAGGATATAAAGCTTTATTATTGCGTTTGAATGAATCAGATCTACCACAGC
>JAQQZT010000038.1:26185133-26204157 GCA_030068275.1 Clarias platycephalus | reverse complement strand
GTGTGTGTGTGTGTGTGTGTGTGTGTGTGTGTGTGTGTGTGTGTGTGTGTGTGTGTGTGTGTGTGTGTGTAAGAAGGCGTGCATAAATACATATGCATCTTTGTAGACTTGTTTACTCATGCTCCCCTACTGCAAGCAGACCGATGTGTGTACACGTGTACGTGTCAATGTGTGTGTGTGAGAGAGAGAGAGAGAGAGAGCTATGAATGCAGCTGTGTAGGCATTGTGTATCTCTCCTGCAAGCACCACATACAAATGTACTATATGCATGCAGACATGTCGTCTGTTGACCCGTCTGTCATTGAAAAAAAAAAAAAAAAACGCTCTAAATAACACAGATGTGTGATGTCGGTGTGTGTACAACCTCTACCAGCTGTATGTAGAGTGTGTGATGTTTACAAAATGGAATTCGGACCCGCAAGAAGGTTAAGTAAAGCCAGCGTTTACAGGCGAGATGCAAAATAAACCGCCGCTCCGGCTCACTCAGCTTTTCTGTCAAAACTCACACTTTCCTGGCAGTGATTAAGGCCAGGTGGAAACTAATGAGAGTGGCATTTTGAATAATCAACGCTCAAAACAGATTCAGATACAGCTTTCTGTCAAAACAAGAATTGCCATGATAGCATGTCTCGCAAAGCTGTCAGGCAAAGTAACATGTGAAGTTAAGCGCTTTTTTAACTTATTTTTTATTTTTTTGCAAGTACCACTTAACTAACTAACTAAATAAATAAATAACTCTTATTTAGTCCATTCCCAAGGCGGCCTAATTCCAGCTATCTGTCAATTGATTCCTAGCTTTTTACAAATAGCCAGTGTCTTTGAACACTCGGTGCCGCCTCCACGCCTGAAAACTCTCCCTAGAAGTAATTTGATAACACAACCCGACTATTTTACAATTATCTCATCAATTTAGTGCCTGCGCGCACGTCAGGGTGTAATTACTGAAGTGCGGTGACTTCGAGCTGAAATGCTGCCGTCAAACGTTTGTAACTGATGAGCCAGAGCAGCTTCGCTCTTTTTACATCACATAAACAGGATCTTCATTCTGGGTAGATCTCTGCCTTTCCATCTCACTGTGATCTAATGTTCAGTCACACTCCATCTAGGTCATATTCACTCCCAATTCTGCCTCGGTGTGCACTGCGTGAGTCATGATAAATGCCTGAGTTGGTATCATTACCCAGTTGAAATTTTGTTGAGTTGGAGAAACCACCGTAGCTAGTAGGGATTAAGAGCACTTATCAGCATGGTGCTCCTCCACCAACCTCACCCTGAACCCCAAGATAATCAAAAGCTCCTTGTGGATTTCCAGAAAACAAAAATCTGCAGACACTATATCTACCATCTATATCAATGGAACTGAAGTGGAACATGTCCCATGCTTCAAGTTCATAGGTGCCCATACTGTATCTCCGAGAATCTGTCCTGGCACCATAACACTTCGCTACAGCATCTTTACTTCCTAAGTAGACCGAAGCAAATTAATCGATCTCCCCAGATACTAGAGAGCTTTTATTATTTTACAATTGAGAGAATCCTGACCAACTCTATCACCATCTGGTATCGCAGCTACAAGGTATCACAAATGAAAGCCCTGAAAAGAATGGGATATCCCAGCACATCACTGGCACCCAACTACCAGCCTTTGAACACCTGCACCACAATAGATGTCTTCACAGAGCACACAGCATTATTAGAGACTCCTTCCACAAACTTTGTGACCTTTCCGACCATTGTTTGGAGCTTTGTGCTCAACAAACAGTGGCTCAACTGACAACATAATTGTCTAAAGCTAGGACTAGATGGAATCAGGAAAAGGTTGGTGAGGCCACAATGAGAGAGTGAGTTGACATCAAGTCTTTTGGGTGCTGCAGGTTGCGCGATGGAGACTCTGTGGATCAGACTTGTTTTTCCAATGCATCCCATGGGTACTCGATTGAATTGGGCTCGGGAGCTTGGAAGCTGGATTGGCAGCGTTGAGATCTTTGCCTACTGGGCCCAACGTGCAGTGGTGAGCTGGGATGGACTGGGTTGTCTGGTGCATTTTTGTTTCGTGGCCAGTATTGACTTTTCAAGTGATTTGTGCTACATTAGCTTTTCTATGGGATTGGACTGGGTGGGTGCCCAAGGCATGGGTGAGCATTGGGTGACCATGATTCTGGTGGTGCTCAGTGTTGTTCATCCTTCACATTTTGTTTCTTTTATTTCCTATGTTTGTTTTTTTTATTGTTTGGTTTGTTAATTTCAATGCAAAATAGTAAATTAAACAACCGATAAAGTTAGTTGCTTAGATTCCATATTGACTAAATTTAATGATGGACAGCTTGTGTTTATTTTGATGAGAAAGCAAGATTACGCTTCAGCTGAGATTTCTCAGAGTAGAAAGATAAAGTAGAGTGTGAGCTTCGTTTGTGATCATTTGAGTTGTGTGTGCACTGCTATATACACAAAAGCAGTCAAAGTCATTTCGTTTAAACGGTTCTTTAAATATGTGCACTCAGATGTGCTAGATTAATGAACACGATGAAAAGAGAGTGAAGTCCATCCCATGGTATGAAATGTTCTTCCGGACAAAATATCCATACTATTTGGTGAAATTCCAACATCATGTAGATTTAATATGATTTAAAAAAAAAGCTAAATCATCAATCATCCGTCGGACTCTCCATTCAGTTTATGTCTAACATTTCAGAAAAGGTTCATGTGTAGAATGAAATGAAAGTTCTTTCCCTAGCACAGACTGCAAATTAGGAACTTTTCAGTTTTTTTGTAGTCATTTCTACTTTCTCCGATGCACTGGACAGTGGAGACATTTGCAGTAATTAGTGTGTAGCTTGTGCAGAAACTCACTTGGGGCATGCAGGCAGTCAACACAACAGTGCTAATGCTAATAACAGCACACTTAATTAGGAGCTTGCCCAGACTTCTTACTGCCACCACTCTCAAAAGTTGCTCAAAATGCCATACAGTATGTACAGTATACTGTATATCTATATGTGTATATACCATATAAATGTACTATATATATATATATATATGCATGTGTATATGTGTATATTACATACAGTATATTCTGTACAATGATCAGCCATAACATTATGAACAGTGAGAGTTGAAGTGAATAACATTGATTATCTCATTAAAGTTGTACCTGGAAGTGTGTGGGATATACAGTATTAGGCAGCAAGTAAAAATGTGGTGTTGTTTTTTTGTTATAAAGTTGTTGTGTTAAAAGAAGAAAAATGTGCCCTGCCAAAATGCAAAAATGGTATAAGGATGGATTGAGGAATACAACAATGAGGAGGTGGTGTGGCATGTCTTGTTGGATGATCCTGGGTAGGAGTGTCTCCTGAGTCTGTGGAGGAAAATGTAGAAAAGATGAACTTTGAGTCTTACTCCCAAAACATTCTACGATGTACTCAGTATGGCTTTGGCCGGTCTTTTTATAGAGCACCATTGACACCAGGATGGTACAGTAGGTGAGAACCACCTGTTGCTGGCCATGGTGAGTTAAGGTGCTCCGCCTCTGCTGTGTGCCCAGTGGAGCATTGTTTATGCGCAGTCATGCTGGAACTGATGTGGGGTTTATTTTTTAGTCATTGGGCTCAGCCCCTTACTTCCAGTAAAATGAACGCTTAATGCTTCAGCATACTAATACATTTTGCACAATTTAATGCTCCCAACTTTGCGAGAACAGTTTGGGGATAGCCCCTTCCTGTTGCAACATGACTGTGCACCAGTGCACAAAGCAAGATCCATTGACTGACCTGCACCCAATAGAACACATTTGAACAGCCTTCTCGTCCAACATCAGTGTATGGCCACACAAATGCGCTTCTGGAAAGATGATAAAAAAATTCCCATACACACACTCCTAAACCTTAGGGAAAGCCTTCACAAAAGAGTTGAAGCTTTTATAGCTGCAAAGGGTGGGCAAACATTATATTAAACTCTTTCTGGATTAAGAATTGGATGTTACTCAAGTTTATATGCATTTGAAGGCAGGCGAGCAAATACTTTTCCCAATATAGTGTATATATACTGTATATACAGTACATGTATACAGTACCACTACTAGCTCCAGTCAAATGTTCGGACACACCTTCCAATTGCATGGTCTTCCCTGATTTTTATTTCTTTCTACATTGTAAAAACAATACTGATGGCTTTCAAAATATGTAATAATCTCTTTTGAACAGTTGATATTGAGATGTTCCTATGCTCTGTAAAGCCTTCATAATGGCTCTAGTCTGAAGTGCTGTTAATGAATGATTTTTAGACATTTTATACTTTACAGTTTACACTTTCATTTTGTAAATTCTGTTTCTGTGTAGTTTAAATTTCCAGTTGAATTCCATTTTTTTTTGCAATTTAATTTCCAGCGTTTTTATTTCATAGCAAATTTGTTTTTCTATCTTTAGTTTAATTGTATTTTTCTAATGTACTATTTTCATTTGTAGTGTAATGTTTCTATTTTGATTTCAATTTAAGTTGATCAGGTCTAGGTTTAGCAACATTATGTAGCAAGTTAGCGGGTGAGCTGAATGTGCAGAATGACCAGGGTATCCCATCTATGCATTTATTCCCCTCCCTGCTAGCACAGGTATATTCCTATAGGACTTAAATTGAGAAAGAGTGGTTCTGGGAGTATGAGGAATTATTTTCACACGTGCAGTGGCCATGACATTGTGTGCTGTATTCAAAGCTAAAGATTGATTGAATGAAATCTTAAGTGTGTGACCTTTTTTTTTTTTTTTTTAGCAGGTCAGAGTGTATATAAGACATGAATTGGATGGAAAGTCCAATAGATGATCAATCAGTAATGAAAAAAATGCAGCTCTTCAAGTACCTGACCCTTAAGTGCTTGAAGGGAAAATGACTAAGGGATGCAATTCATTATTGGCCATCTGTGTGAGGCCCCTCAGGGCATAACAATGACCTCAAATTAATTTAGAAATGCAGTGCTTTTAATCCTGGTTTTTAAAAAAAAAAAAGAAAGAAAGATCGAAAGAAGGAAAGGTGAGGTTAAGCCCCCAGTAATCAAGTAATAAGAGTAATAATATTTTTCATACACTCAGTTTTAAAAAGTAAGTTCAATTACTTAAAACTGTAGCAAACTTTTGGTTAATGTGTGCTCTGTTCTAACAAGTGTTATGGTAGTGGTGAAGATAGGTGCAAGGTCAAGGTTTTTATTTAATAACAGGCAATACAAATCTAACAGAGCCAAAAAAGAAGAATAAAATGAATGAGCCAAGAAGAACATGGCAGGAACTTCACAAAAGAAGACAGACACAAACAGATCATAAGGGTAATAAGAATGCCAGCGCTGGACAGGATAATCGGTATGGATAATGAGTGAGTGAAGGAGTGTGTAATAACTTACAATGTTATTGTTCCTTCATAGTGAGCTGAATACAGTTATTTCATTTTTCTCATAGATCAGTAAGTGTTGTCTAAATAGCAAATGGGGGGCACAAATTATGATAATAATAGATAATAATTTACTTTGTTGTCTTGAACATTAATAATAATAATAATAATACTTTGGGACAGTGCATGTATGAATAGGTTGCATATTTTATTTTTAACCAGGTAATACAGTCTCAGAGCTCCCCCAAGGTGTGTGTGCCTCAGATAGCAGAGCCCTCAGATTATGCATTTTTCATATATTGTACGAAACTACTGCTGTTTTACTCCTGTTCTAAACACTCAGTTTCAGTGTCCATGTAAATGAGCTACTACAGAGCCACACCCCCTCAGAGAAACAAACAGCTAGGGGAAGGCATTTTTCCATAAATGGTACAAAAAGAACTCCCTGTGATGTCATCCATGGGTTTTCTGAAGAGCGGTTTTAAAGGCCAGCTCTTAGAGTGTTGGTACTGTAGTCACCATCTTGACATGGGCTAACACTGACTAAATTGGGAAATTGGGTGGAAAGAACGGTGTCTGGTTGTTGGCTGGAACACGCCTACTTCTTCCAGTTACCACAAGCTGTAATATGCTAACGTTACTTTGCATTGGATTGAACTCCATCACCAAGCCTACATTTCGTCAACTCTACATTTATTGTGTTAAGTTAAACTACAACAATACCAGTTAGCTGTGATGCATACAGTAGCAGACAGTGAGCAGTTTGACACCTGTATTGCAGCTTTCACTCAAATCAGCCATTGATTCCTAATTATGTATAATCGTATAAAATGCCTCAATTAATATTATTTTCATTTATGGGTTGCAAAAATCCACCCCTGTTCAGCTGTCACAAATAGAAGATCTAGCTATGGAAACGAAAACTTTTTTGTTGTTGTTGTTCAGGCCGCAAACATGTTTATTTCTGTTGTAAAGTTAGGCATTTTACCATGGAGCTTTATGGGAAGTGATTCACTTTTGGAGCCAATTCCTACTGGACATTTGAGGAACTGCATGTTTTCATCACAATTCTGTGATGGCTTCATTTTATGTAACCGGAGGTTACTCCTTGGTATTTTCATATATGAGGTCACATTAGGGAAAATCTAACTGGCTTGTTTAAGCAGTAAGTAAAAAGCAGGAAGTTTTTTTTTTTCTATTGTTTTTTTCACTTGTACAGTACATACACACCAGAGACCCATTTGAATGTCTGAAAATGACTAAAAGTGAATTTTACTTAGAAACTTCAATACTACTGTGTAAAATCCTATCGTGTAAGATCCAATCATTAGTTTTACTGTCTCAAGTAGAGTGACTTCACCCTTTTTAGCATTGAATTGAATGGATTTGAAGCTACTGATTGGTCATGTATAACTGAGGCCATGTACCTTAAGATCTATTTAGCTCTGCTCAGCCAGCTGAAATCATGTCCATTAGTTTCACACCTCAACATCCTGGCACATGACCACTGGTTCTATATGCAAGTTTTGAAAAGGGGGGAAAAATATCACATCTTCAATACTTTTATGATTGCTGATACTTTGAAATGGTCAGCGGTTCTGTCAATAAGGCCCAGAAAAGTGTGAATCTGCACCTCGGTAATAAGCCTCTGAGTTGTGAGCATGGGCTTATAACTCACTGGAGCATTGCAGAATCCTTATCGAGCACTTCTTTTATTTTCCAACGAGGCTTCAGCGGCAGCAGCCTGCCTGCTTTCGAAAATCACCACTGTTTTTAATTGTTTCCGGAGGCAGGAGGTAACCTCGGCGTGACCCTTTGATAATAATAACATCCTGGCGGTTGGAATTAAAAGCACAACGGCTTTCAAGTACCTCTGGCCCTATCCACCTGATTAGTACATAAAGAGTAAAGCAGCAATAAAATAAGCCCAGAGATTCTATGTGATTACAAAAGCCTGTTTTAACCATTAACTTGTAATAATGTGCTGATAGCTCGTGATTAAGTAAACACGGAAATAAATAGACGGTGCCCGAATACTTCGCCCCATTAGCTAAGCTCATTGGAAATCTGTGAGGCATAAGCCAGGGTCTTGCTAACAGCACAGTGCTCGTGTAACTGCGTTCATGAGCGTAATGCAAGATAAATGCACGTCTTGTAGTAATCTGAAGCCTGGAAAATGTCGCTCAGTGGCATTTTTGCTGCTATGGCACTGGACCATGTGGGATCAACTACAACTATATCTACAGGAAGAAATCTTGGCAACCTTAAAAAAAAAAAATCCCCAAGGAAAGCAGCTAATGTGGTATATTTAAATGCTTCTATTAAAGTTTAAAGCCATTAGTGTTCCCGTGTAGCTCTGTCACCTTGGGAGAGCCATTGATTCAGCAGTTTCTCACCTCAAATGCATTAGTACACACATCAATAATTGCAAATCAGCAGGGAGGTTTCCTTTTATAATCCTGACTTGAAACTGAACCATACGGTCTGCCCTGCTATTTCTCCCAAGAACAATTACTGTAACACATTGGAGCCCGAGGCAGTTGCAGACATGTGCTGAGTCTGTTCGTTGAAGCAATTCCCGAAGTCATCCTCAAAATCCAAAACAAGGGTCAGCACGCTGGGGTTGACCGACTCAGGCACATCCATAGCTATGATCCTCAGCATGAGTCAATGAGGTCACTTATCAATCAGATATCTGGGTTTATTTGTATTTTTTCCTTTGCTTTACCCTATGACTGAGCTCCTGGAAACATGTGAAGAAACACATTTTTTAACATCTGCGCAAAACAGGAGAACAAATCGAAAAGTGGGAGAGGTTTGGAAATGGGAAGAAGCGAAATAAGGAAACAACAAAAGAGAAGAACCAGTTCAAGGAAGGAAGGAAGGGAGGGAGGGAGGGAGGGAGGGAGGGAGGGAGGATGGGCTGGCAAGAAAGGATGGACTGGCAAGGAAGTAAGGAAGGAAGGAAGGGAGGAAGAATGGACTGGCAAGGAAGTAAGGAAGGATTGAAGAAGGGAGGGAGGAAGGATGGACTGGCAAGGAAGTAAGGAAGGATTGACTGGCAAGGAAGGATTGAAGAAGGGAGGGAGGAAGGATTGAAGAAGGGAGGGAGGAAGGATGGACTGGCAAGGAAGTAAGGAAGGATTGAAGAAGGGAGGGAGGAAGGATTGAAGAAGGGAGGGAGGAAGGATTGAAGAGGGGAGGGAGGAAGGATGGACTGGCAAGGAAGTAAGGAAGAAAATCTAAATATGAACAAAAAGAAAGACAGGTATAAATAAATGATGGAAGGAGTGAAAGGACCAGTAGAAACAAGAGGAATGAAAACTATGAAACAAAGAAAAAAGGGTTTTTCTTTAAAGTCAAAGTGTATTATTATTTCAAGCATATACAGTAGTGGGAAACAAAACAACATTCCTCCAGGACCATTGTGCTACATAAAACAACACAGAACCTTTTACACTTTAGTGAAAGAAAGAAGAAAAAAAACATACTAAGGACCTAAAAAACAAGGTGCATGTGGGCAAGCAGTGCAAGTCACAGTACAAGACAATGTGTAAAAGAAGAAAAATGCTAAATTCTTATTTCTTAAATAACATCTCATTTCCTTCCCTTCCTTGTTTCTAGACTCCTCCGTGCTAGTAAGTGGAGATAGATTGCAATGATTAAAAATGTTTGCTCTATGAATGGAATCATTTACAAATTGAGACCTTCTTGCTGACTTACTGTAAGCGTCACTGTAAAGCAACTTTATTCTATTCGCTTACTGATATTCCAGCTCTATTAATTGAATAACCAATCTGCATATACATTACAGTGGACATAGTGGACAGATGATCCTTCATTTCAACATTATTATTGCACATATTTCACATGCATAAATGCCGATAATAACTGACTATTTGTGTCTAATTTGGATATTCATATCTAATTGTGGTTTTGGCCACTGGTCACTTATTGTGCTTTTGGTTTGGTTTCAGGGTTGCAGCATTTACATTGTAGGTTTACATCACAAAAATAAGATAAGATAAGATAAGATAAGATAAGATAAGATGAGATAAAATAGCATTCAAAATTAAGTCCATCAGAACAAATGAAACTCCTTAAAGTGGCAGCTTTCTTTGTTTTAAAATTAACCTGTATTCCTTGTTTTATTCCTTATTATCTCATCTCCATTACAAATGCTTTTTTGTTAATTAATAAAAGGATTTATTTATTTTTGAATTATTAAATCACTTTCTCTCACTTTCCCCTTCTCCTCTCATATCTTATGCATTCACTCTGTGTAATTTTGCTAATGAGGCCACAGGCTTGGCAGACATATGGTGCAAAACCAGAAGCAAAGCAAAGATACAGTTTGCAGTACTCTGGTCTTTTTTTTTTTATTCTATGACACACAGAGGAACAAACACACAAACACACACGCAAGCACATGCAGGATACATTTGATGACCTGCCGTGCCCAGTGACCTATCCAACAATGGTTTAAATAAGGCTCCTTATTAAAAAAAAAAAAAAAAAAAAAAAGAAAAGAAAAAAAGAGGAAAGATAAATATGCCGGAAATTTTGATCAAAGTCAGAAGGCATGAGATTGTGATGTGTAGAAAACAGTATTATGCTGTCGAATGGCAAAATGTTCACAGACATATTTTGTATGCCGTGTGCATAAGAGAATTGCAAATCCGCAGATTTATTACCATCCATCCATATTTCACATCTGCCACTTTTTCTTTACAACTGACAGTTTCACTACACATCTCAGGCAATTGGCTTCATGGTGTTTATTTGTTCGACAACCACAAAAATGCAATTTCTGAGCTTTGCTTAATAACCTTCCTATCAAAATTGCGATCGTATCACATCCTTATAAAATCTTTTTCGTCTCACGCGAACTGACGTCCTACATCCATTTCATTTAGATACCTGTCACTCTTTAGGATGTTCCAAGACGTCAGCATGAGATATGAGGAAGCAGGTCATTCATCTTTCCTGGATGTTTATTTAGCACATGAATAAGTGAGATTTCCACTTCAGGCACTTATGTGCCGGGTTTGTGGGTCGCCTTGTTGTGTATGTGTGTGTGAATGAGTTAAACCTCTCGAAAATGTTCATCTGTGCATTAGCAGGGATCAGTGCTTCTCCAGCAGAGCTCTAGACACAGAGACTGAGGAAGACGGCAGCGCTGCCTCTAAAAGCTTCTGATTACACGAAAGTCAGACACCGCTGCGATGCTCTTCCTGTTTGCTTTAAAGGAATTTCGCTCACAGCGCATGGTTTCCTGCACTTTTTATTATAATTTTTTTTTTTTTAAATAATGTATATGCTTCTAGATATCCCCTCAAGCGGTGCACCTACAGTATGTAAGCCATAAATCTTTGATACAGTAGAGGATATAAGACATTATCAAAGATGAAAGGGATGGTTTGATATTGCTGGTGCTAGTGCACAACACCGCATGACTTCACAATGCTGATAAATACACAGTGTCATGCTTCTGGGCCTTCCATCATGCCAGGGTTAAAATTTTTTTTTGACAAGTCAGGAAAAGAAGATCATGATCGCATCTTAGAGGAAATGGAAAATAAAATTACTGCATAACGGAAATGCGGTGCTATCTGTTGTCTTTTTTTTTTTTTTATCTTATCAAAATACACAGCTGTGGGTGGCACGGTTTACGTTCCTTTACTCTTTCAATTTTCTGCCATGAACGTAATTCAGATCTTTAGAGGTGCAGAGGGGGAAAAGACAGGTCACAATCAGAGAACGCAGAGCTTTATCCTCTTCAGACAGATGGAGCCAGACCTCTATCCAGCCTTTATGACCTGCGGGATCTGTCACAGCAAGCTTTGCCTTGGGCTCGGAGCAGATGGCTAGGGATAAGTACTGCCCCAGAGTCTGGTTCCAGAGACCTACAGCATCAAGCACACAGCATGTTAAAGTATCAGTACTGTCCATCGCACATGTCTGTGTATAGCAAAGGCTTTCTACTGTAACATTACGAAATACTATAATGTAGAACATAAATATTGTTTGTCTCATGTAGATATGGTCAAATAGTACAGTTTTTTTTTTCTTTACATTTTTCTAATAATGTTTCTCACAAGGAAATCTCTCTTGATTTCATCGCTCCTCACTCTTTTAGGTGCACCTGCCCACTTGTGCATTGGTGCAATTATCCAATCATGGCAGAGCAACACAACACACAATGCATACAAAAAACACAGGTACAAATCAAAAGCTTCAGTAAATGTTCCATTATGTTCCATTGAGAGTGCATTAAATGTAGTTTCAGATTCCTGTCAAGAGTAACAACTGATATGGTCTTCTGCTTCTGATATGGTCGTAGCTCATCATTCTGAATGGTTCATATGCTTGAGAGTTCTGAGATGCTTTTCTGCTCACCATGGTTGTAAAAAGTTAATGTCTGTTGTGAAGATTGGTTGGAGTTTTTTGACCTGGATCTTTTATCTACAGAGCATTTCAGGCAAAAGTTTTAGTTTTTTGCACCATTCTGCATATAGAGAATGCAATACCCTAGACAAAAACTATCCTTATATTTAAAACCTAAACCTGCATAAGTTGAGCGGCACAGTGGCATAGTGGCTAGCACTGACGCCTTGCACCTCCAGGGTCCGGGTTTGATTCACGCCTCAGGAATGTGTGCATGGAGTTTGCATGTTCTTCCCGTGCTTGGTGGGTTTTCTCCGGTTACTCAGTCTCCTCCCACAGTCCAAAGACATGCAGATTAGGCTAATTGGTATTCTTAAATCGCCCTTAGTGTGTGAATGAGTGTGTGTGTGTGTGTACAGTATGTATATGTGTTGGCACACCATGCAGGGTGTACCCCGCCTCCTGCCCTAAGTCTCCTGGGAGCCCAGGATAAAGTAGTATTGATGATGATGAGTGATTTCCATAAGTGGTCTTTAGGTCATCTTCAGGACAACTGGTGAAGGAAAACTTTAGGAAATGCTGAAATCATCTAACATGTTAGGGCTTTAATGAGTCCTGAGGTCCCCAGTACAGTAGATCTGGAGACAAATCTGTCACAGGGATCACAATTTCACCCCATTCTGATTTTCTTTGATGTGAACTGAACACCCTGCATGTGTATCTGCATAATTTATGGCATTCCACTGTTGCAACAGGATTAGTTGATTGGATAATTGCATGACCAGGTGTTTCTAATAAAGAGGTCAGTGTGTGTGTGTGTGTGTACTGCTCTATACAGCTCAAATTCAAAAACAGAACGTGATATTAGTCTGAAGAGACAGTCTTCATTAGCTGAAAAAAAGTGGAGATTCGAATTTGAAGTACATAATTGGCTGCATTTTTTGACCCCCACAAAGCAATTCTGTTCCATTTTCTCGTAACAGCTCTAAGGCTGTAGCTTGCTTGCTTTCAGACAGGTCAAAGGCAAAACAAAAAATGAACAAAGAATGAACAAAGATCTTCAGTCGCTCTCATTTGAAGTGCAAGCTGTCCTGTATTTACATAATAACTGTGGGCGGTGGAAGCAGATAAATTACCATGATTTACTGGAACAACAAATTAGAAAAAAAAAAGGGAGGGGTTTCATGTGAAAAATCACACAATACAATAGACTTTTAAGACACTTCACATGTGCTTTCACATGTAGTGCATGCGTTTTTTTTATTTTATCCGTGTATGTAATTTTTTTTTTACGGGATTATGAAACAGTTTAAACTTTTTACAATAATATTACCTAGTTTTTTTCTGAAATTGTAAAATTTTATATGAAAGAAAATTATGTCCACCATTAAAATATATCCGAATTTTACATTATTTAAAAAATTTTTATTTCAAATATGAATTTTGTCAAATATGAACATTTTCTCATGTTTGTTATTGTTTGAAGGGAATAATGCTAAATGGCCATTTTTGGAGCACATATTAAATTATCTCTCCAAAACAGCTGAAATTATCAATTTGAAAAGTAAGATTGGCCACTTCCATCATGTTGCATAAATTCAGAAGTACTTTCTTTGGCACACACCCTTTCTGTATTACATGTATAACATAAAAAAACATAATAATAAAATCAGTACCAATACGGAGTTTTGGCCATTTATATATTGCATTATTTTTTTTTACACATAAAATTTTTAAATGTTCTATGGAAGAGGATTAGAAGAAGAACAGTTAAAGAAGATAGTGATGGGTCATTCGTGAACGATTCATTCTTTTTGAACGAGTCTTTAATGTGACTCCGAAGAACGAGTAGTCTTGGAGAGTGATTCGTTCAATTTCTACTGGGCGCATATATGCGCAAAGCATCACAAAACCTCCATAGGGTATGTACAGGAAACAGAAATACGTAGTTACCTTTGAGTCTTTGGTCCGAATCATTCGTTCATTTGTCACGTGACTCCCATAGACGCTATGCAGTGCAATAGATTCAAAAGATCGAACGATTCAGACCAGAAGATATAAGAGGTGAGCTACTCATTCTGTTTATCATAATACGTCCTTAGCTGCATTGTAATATTTTCATTATTGGAACTATAGCCAAAATTTGTGTATGTAGACATGTTGTGTGTCTATTGAAAATGAAACATTTTATTTAATTCTGATCAAAAGAACAAAATGAACTAAATGATTTTAAAAAAAAAAATTCATTTTGATGAACAAGATTCAAAGAACCGAGTCAAAATGATTCAAACTTTCTATCACTAGTAGAAGAACAAGAATTCATTATTGTCACTGTACAATGAAATTAGGGCCGCCATAGAAAAACAAATAAATACAAATAAAAATAAATCTTTTCCTTAGAATTAGACTTCTGTTAGACTTTTCTTCTCCAAATTCAGATTTTTGAACTTTGACCATAATTTCTGAATTCTAACTTTATACTCTTTAAACTGAGTTAAACTCATTATTTAAAGTCTGAGATTCAATTCAGAATTCTGAGTAAAAAGAATTTTCCATATGGCATTTGTTATTACATGTTGCATGTATAGCATGTTTTTATCATTTGATGTTTTACATAACATCAAAAGAATATTGTGATGTTTATCTCATTCATTGTCATTACCGCTTTATCCTGTATTCAGGGTCGCGGGGCCTGGAACCTATCCCATGAGACTTAGGGCACAAGGCAGGGTACACCCCGGACAGGGTGCCAATCCATCGCAGTATTGTGATGTTTTACATCGCAATTTTTGTGCATGTTTAAAATGTTCACAATTTATTTATTTTGAAATTTTTCACACATTTTGGTTTTACACATGGTTTTATTTTTCACCTGATTTTATCACATAATGTATTGTTTTTCACACACTGCTCACATGATACCAGGTGCAGTTTTGACATTTTTCATATGTAATCACATAGGATTCCCATAATCAGATTGGAAATGTATGTGTACGGGTCTGTGTAGTAAAACGGAGGTGGCATGACATCTGTCAGCTGAGGACAAATCCAAAGAGAATCACAGGAAGGATGCCTATTCCATCATGCCATCAAAAGCAGGAAAGAAAGCATGAGCACAGTATTATCATCTGAGTTTCTGAACTAATGTAACATCAAAGAATGTCTGGCATTCAGCTACGTAGACTTCAGTGTCTCAACAAAGCTGTACTTATACACACCCACAAGGACTGTTCATTCTGGTTTGCTTTAAAGCATAATAACAACCAAACATGCATTTATTTAGTATGTGTGCAGGGCACATTGTGGTATCTATTATCTTCCACTGACAGAATTTACTCCATCAAAGTCTGTTCAAAATCTATACAGCCAAGTAATCAAATTGCATCTATTCCATTGTATTCAAATGAAATATGTTTAACTACACACTCACCAATATCTGTTTTGTTTACTGTCACTTTTCCTGCACTTTTCTTTTAATCCTTTTAATCAATTAAGAACATCATGGAATCAAAAGATGGCCCAGCTAGTAGAGGATCAGCTCGAATGACATTTCAGCCGTGGCACAGATTTGTTTGGATCACACATGCTGTGGTGTAGCACCATGTGTTGCTGATGAATAAGTCTGCTCACCCAGTGTGTGAGCAGAACCACATGGCCTCTGTTTAAGTGTGATCACACGTCAAAACCACGCCACCACTTTGCTTTCGCAACACCCTGGGTGATTGCAAAAATTTGACCTCAAGAAATGTTTCATTTGGACTTCAAGACTAGAATAACCAACAATGATAACCTCACATAATCAACATAATCATTAATTCGTATGAATTATCAACAGTTACAGTATACACTCACTGGCCACTTAATTAGGTACACCTGTGCAACTCTTCGTTAATGCAGATATCTAATCAGTCAATCACATGTCTGCATTTATGAATGTAGACATAGTCGAGATGATCTGCTGAAGATCAAACTGAGCATCAGAATTGGAAAGAAATGTGATTTAAATAATTTTTAACCTGGTATGGCTGTTAGTGCCAGGCTGGTATTTCAGAGTATTTGAAAAACAGCTTATCTACTGGGATTTTCACACACAACCATCTCTAGGGTTTACAGAGAATGGTCTGACAAAGAGAAAATACCCTAAGAGAAGCAGTTGTCTTGGTGAAAATGCATTGTTGATGCAAAAGTCCAGAGGAGAATGGTCAAACTGCCTCGAGGTGATAGAAAGACAACAGTAACTCATAACATCTCATTACAACTGAGGTATGCTGAAGAGCATCTCTAAACACACAACACGTCAAACCTTGGAGTAGATAAACTACTGCAGCAGAAGACCTCACCACAAGCCAATACTGTCAGCTAAGAAGTCAAAACGAAGGCTACACTTTGTGTAGCATGGGCTCACCTAAATTGGACAATAGGAAATTGGAAAAACATTGCATGAGTCTTAATATCTGCTGCAACATTCAGATGGTAGGGTCAGAATTTGCTGGAAACAACATGAATCCATGAATGCATTCTGCCTTGCATCACTGGTTCAGGCTGCTGGTGGTGGTGTAATGGTGTGGAGAATATTTACTTGGCACTTTGCCACAGCCTACCTGGAGTATTGTTGCTGATCATGTCCTTCCCTTTATGACCACAGAATAAAGCACCATGCCACAAAGCTAAAATCATCTTATCAACTGGTTTCTTAAACATGACGGTGAGTTCACTGAACTCAAATGGTTTCCTCATCAGATCTCAATCCAATAGAGCACATAGAGGATGTGGTGGAACAGGAGATTTACATCAAGGCAGTTCTGAAGGCAAAAGTGGCCCAACCCAGTGCCACAATGGCGTACCTATACAGTATATAAATATACTGTATATTTTGGCACAAACTTGATACTGTATATATATATATCAAGTTTGTGCCAAAATATACAGTACTGAAATGAATAGACAAATAATATTACCTTCTTGTCAACTGTGAGTTTATTTTTCCTGACTAACATACACACTATTAGCTTGTTGATTTACCACCGTATGCATAATGTAAGTGTTCGAAGTGTGTGTGCACCGAGAATTTTCATAACGTTCACGTACTGTAACTCGAATTGCCGGAACAAAGGAAACAATTTGCTCGTGTATTGCAGGCACAGTTCTTAGAGGATCTTCACAATTGAACACACACTCCTTTAATGTTCCCCACAAGTAGGCATAAGGTGGTGTAAGATCAGAGGAATGGGACGGGTATGGGAGGGAATTTTTCTGCCACCTTTTTAAAACGTGTCCCCATTCACAAACACTTCTGTATGAACGGATGAAATATAATACTTTATCCTCCATCGAAAGACCAATTCCCAGCAATAACTACACAACACAACTGCATATTTAGATAGATAGATACATTTTTCCTCTTAGCGTGAGTCATGAAAAAACCTTATTTCCAGACTTTACCTTCATTGTTCATTTCTTGCTCCCTTTTTTCTGCACAATTGAGTTTCATTGGTGGCAATAAATGCGAACAGACTATCTCAGAAATGCAATTTGCACTTTATAGTTGGGGCAACATATACAGTATACATTAATATGAGCAAATGCAGTGTTTACATATAAATCAAATGTCTTTTAACTTTAAAGCTTTAAATGTAGTGAGTAGACAAAAAAAACGCGCCTTAAAACAATACTAGTAGTTACCATTTCTGGAAAATGAATCATTCTTGCTGTTACTAATCCACTGCAGGTATGCTGAACAAACAACCGTTCTTTGGATGTTAATATATAAACAAATCCATCATCTACGTATTTACATGATGACGGAATGTCCATTTCCATTTGAAATTCATCATATCTTCAAAAGCCAGAATCTCGCTGAAGTGAATTGCTCCATGAATAGATCAGTTTAAATGTCTTCTTCTTGAAAGAAAGGTATCAATTCAGGGTTCAACTGGGATTTGGATGGAGAGATGACAACAGATGGAAAGGAGATAATGGTGTAAAAAGCTCTAATATGCAGTTAATGAGTCTCTCATGGAGAAGTGCAAAAGTGCTGAGGAGTGTGGACGAAAGCAGAGGAGCGAAAAAGTAAAAAAAAAAAAAGTAGAGGTGAGCCCCAGAGGCATGTGTGCCGTAAGGGTGAGAAAGATTTAGCTCCAACATTATGCAAAAAGAAAGAAAAAAAAAGGTTTAAACAGTGGAAGGGCAACTACCTGGATATATAAAAAGAGGTTTCTCCAAAGGTTACTCTAGGATTTGCTTGTTGCACTTTTTTTGCGAGAAAAATAAAAGAAAAAAAGGTTGTTTTCAGTATAAATGATGGCAAGTTAAAAAAAAAAAGTACAAGCAAGCAATCATTTTTCAGACCACAAAACATTCAGTCTGAGGCTGTTACCTTTCCTTGCATTCCCCTTACTTACAAATTTGTAACAAATATATAACCAGTTCCCTGAAAAGTGGGTCATCTAGTTTTTGCAGTTTGAAGCACTCTGTTTTGGCGATTGCTGCCAAAACAGCAACAGAAATGTTGCAATTACTTTCCCCTAATGGTCCTATAGCTAAAACATATGATCTTATTTTATGAAAATAATAAAAAAGTGGAATGTAGGATCCTACATCTGAATGCATATTGTACCCACTAAACATTGGACGTCGGATAGACGTGCAGATCATGTCTATATTGGGTCCGTCGGTCCATGACCAATTCTGGACATCTATTCGAAGTCCAAACTGGGTCCACTATTTGGACGTCCAACCATGACCCAACTTGGATGTCATTTTGACGTTCAACATTTGACCTCATCTGGCTTATTTTTTTTGGACGTCATTTGGACGTCTATGGCAGTGGCAGTAAATGTGTTTTACAAAATAGAGCAAAATCAACATGATTATACATATGAATACAGATTATTTATAAACAAACAATATTTATTATCTGTATGACTAAACACCTTTCCCCAACAGGGTGAACACACAGCAACCCGCCGCAAAGCATGACGGTCGTCAGCCACTGCCCCGCCCATGCCACAATATATATATATATATATATATATATATATGCAGTATATATATATATATATTACATTTTCCTGTTTTCCTTTAACAGTTTTTATTTTATTTAAAGCCTATAATCAAGTTATCTATTTTTTATATATATATATATATATATTCCGGTTCATGCTAAGGCTGAATTGGGTCTAGTTCTTGAATGAATGTGTTTCCCATGCTATATGTGTACTGTGCTGTGGTGAATAAAGTACTCCCAGCCATTTGCATTGGGAAGCAA
>JAQQZT010000038.1:26082572-26093668 GCA_030068275.1 Clarias platycephalus | reverse complement strand
CTATGTAGATATGAGCATAGCTGCTCCGCTACTATCTTTTCCAGAATCTTAGAGATAAAGGGGAGGTTTGATATTGGTCTGTAATTGGACAGCTGACAGGGGTCGAGGTCAGGTTCCTTAATTATTGGTTTGATAACTGCTAATTTAAAAGATTTTGGAACATAACCAATGCTGAGTCAGGAATTGAATTGAACTAAAATTTAATTGTATTTCTTGATACGAAAGACATTTTAATTTGCAGGTCAAGGTCAGAACTTCATGGAGACATGCCTATTTATTACTTCCAGTCAGATGAAGAATTTTTTGAGAATTGGTTATTTGTGTTAAGGCAGTTAAGTTAGTAAGGTCATAATTACTTAATTTTGAAAGGAATTATTTGGAATAGTTTATTTTCAGTTCTGCAATGACTATGTATTAGATTTTACTGAGATTTGACTGAGAATGTTTTCAGGAAATCATAGGACTTCTTATTCTCATACTTGATGGTGTTCATTAAAAAAATAAAGACATAATTGAAGTTATGTAAAAATACAGTTATGTAAGGACTACCTTTATTTTTCTATATAAATACACTACACTAATGCACTTATCCAAGCACTGGTGAAAAGCTGGGATATCATCAAGGTAGAAAGCCATGATCTGACTGCCTGTATCATGTCTGAAACACTGGCACATGGTATTTGTGAATGACAGTGTATACTGTACAGTTTCTACAGACAAATGTGTCTCCTCCACAAGTTGGCTGCTCTGAGCAACCTCGGATGGGATCATCATTCACGTTCATACAGACTTCTTTATATAATCTGCACCATTCAAATGATGTACTGTGGCTCATACTCTCATCAATATAACGTGCTTGAAGTCTTCTGTAAATATCAATCTGTTCTATGGATTCTTTAATGAGAAATTCCATCACAAGTCCCAGTTTGACTTGAATGTCCCTTGTAACTATGGTACTTAGTGATATTTTCTACCCTGAATGGAGAAAATTTTAGCTTCCAAAAAAGGGAAAACAGTAATGCAAGTAAATTCAATTGCAGTATGAGATTGAGAGCGCACTGTAATGCCAAGAATGTCAATTTCATCTTGAAGCTTACTACTGTAGTCTTTCATGGCTTTATTTAAATGTCCAAACTCTTTCAAGCCAAACGACAGAAGTCATAACTGTCTTGCGCTGTAATATTCATAAATTTTGTGAGGCAGAAAACAAAGAGGCTGTGTTTGTAATAAGAATTATTAGTATTGAAATTATAAACATAATTATAGCAATAATAATACAGTACTAGAAATTAGATTTTAAAAGGGCAATTTGAAATGGAAAAGAACAGATTTCACACAAAAAAAGCACATTATGTTGGAGAACTATGAAGATGGAAGCAAACTTTAAAGAAACAAATGCCATGAATTTCATATTGTAAGGCAGTATATTTTTTAAAGCAAAGAAACTTATGAGTTCATGAAGTGGTCTGTGAACATAAGGCAAAAGACAGAAAATACAACCTGGATAAGACAATTGTCCATCACAGTCATCAAATATTCAACTTTTTTTTTTTTATATTACATTCTTAAAACCTGTTGAAAGAAACATGTAGCATTTCATTTTATATGCACGCAATAAACACATACACACACTGCATTTCTGGCATGTCTACTATTATTTGAGGACACCAAACATTTTCTCTACATGTTATTACATTCACAACCACCAAGGTCTGTGAATCAGAGGTATAAGAGGCAGCACCCATTTGGTGAATTCCACTGCCATGACATCAGATTTAAATCAGCCAAGACTTCTGAGACAGATTTAAGTATGATTCAGTTTAAGAGGAAACACCCAGGGCCTCAATTCTGAGAAGGGTCTAATGTTGGTTTTCTGGCATTTTGGGGATTTAAAGTTTCCAGTCACAGACACAGAACCTTAACATTGAGATGTTGTACATTATTACATTATATACTGTCTGGCCAAATAAATTGTAAAAAAAAAAATAATAATAATAAAAAAAAACATTAAATTAAATTAAATTAAATTAAATTGAAAGTTGCACATCTTAATTTTTCTCTATATATTAATCCTTGATTATTATTGCACCATCAGAGAAGAAAAACACTGTAGATGTGATAACCTGGTTATTCAGTACATTAAGGTTATCAGCTGACTTTATTTTATTGCCACATGTTGTTCCTTAGCCTGGACCTGACCAACTAAAGCAATCCCAGATTTTAAAACTGCCTCCAGAGTATTGTTCAGTGAACATTGCTTCATGTGTTTCCATTCTTACTCCTTTCTGAAATGCTGACTTTCTTTTGGCCAGGCAGTGTATAAAGTAAATTGAAACAGTTTTAACAGTGCATTAATTTTAACTAAGGGAAACTACCATCAAAATGGCATTTTTATACCGTAAATCTAAACTGGGGTTTAAAGATTTACAAGTATTACAAGTTCCTCCCTTGAAAATACTCACAAAATGCCACTTTGCAACTGTTTTGTTAGTCTGGGAGCCTACAACGATCTCTCTGTGTGCCAGTGCCACTCCACAGCACAATATCGAGACACAAGCAGAGGCGATTTGTCTACAGAGCAGAGCTCTGCTTCGCCATTTAATCAAATGACTAATCACTCACTCTGTGGAACACACTCAATGGGAGATTAACTTTAACAGTGGAGAGAGAGAGAGAGAGAGAGAGAGAGAGAGAGAGAGAGAGAGAGAGTCTTTGGAGTCTTAAGAGTTTTCAGTTTTAGCATCACTTTAAAAATAAGGATAAAATAACAAAGACAAACAAAAAACCCAGAGCGTTTTTGCATACCCCATAAACTTGCATGCATTTAACAAATGAAACATCAGCACCTGATTGCTTGAGTCAGTGACAGTTTCATCTTGCACATTTCTCTATCCCATTAAAGCTGAATGGCACTAAATGGTTGGACTAATCTAACTTATGTCACGTTCTCAAGTGTCCTCTGCAGCATCTGTCCCATTCGAAGCAATGGCTCATCTGTCCACGAGCCGCCATCAATTGGAGGACATATACAAATTCCCCGTTCCCTCTGTGCTGCGGGAGTCCATACGGCAGGCACATCGGGACGATAAATTCTCATTACGTCTGGCCTGCTCTAAGAGGCTGGAACCAAGGCTGGGATGTTCCTGTTTATAGTTTGAGACAATTGGAACAAATGAGCGGTTGGTGTGTGGGTTGAGAGTGAATTGGAATTCCTGCTTAATGATCACTTTCTTTCTTTTTTTTTTTGTTTTAAAGAAAAGGCTTCAGGTTTATGCAGAATCGTACATTTTTCCTCAAGGGAAAGTGCTTTGTTCTTAAAAAGAAAAGAAAAAAAAGGCATGACTGTACGTCTTAAGTTTTTAACATTTGACTTAACTGGAGTTTTATGTCATGAACATGCCACATACCTGAAACAGCGCATCAATTTGACGAACATTTTAGATGTGAAGTAAGCATAATAGAAGTTCCAATGTTTAAAAAATTTTAATGAAATAAAAAAGCATAATTGTTCATGCACATATATGTAAAACTTTTAAGGGCATAAAACAATAGCAAATGTAAATAGTTGAATATAGTTCAATTCATCTAAACTTTTTTAAAATAAGATTACAACAAACCAAATATAAGATTATTAAGTTTATTTCTAACAGATTTTTGCTAAAACATTTAAGCAAAATGTTTTGTTCGACTGACAGATAATTTTGCTAGGTTGTATTCTTTGAATTTTAGTCAAATTTGATTAGAAATAAGCTTTAAAATATTACATTTGTTTTGTTGCAAGTTTATTTTTTCTGTATTCAAGAACATTTAACTTTGTCATGAGAGTGTATTTTTACTTGTAAACAATTTAACTTTAACTGGGGTTTTATGTGGTGAATCACATAATAGCACATCCACTTGATGACTATTTTAGATATGATGCAAATACAGTAGAATGGATGTTTTTTGAAACTCAATGTTTAAAAAATGTTAATTTAAAAAAGCATAAGTATTCACCCTCATTTATGCAAAACCTTTAAAAAATCTATTTCTTTTGTTGCAACTTGCAAGATTCAGGAATATTTCACTTGCTTACTGTAGATGTCATAATTTGCAGTTGGAGGAAATATACTTTTAACTACACGCATGTGCAGACATGATGGCTGCCTCACGTAACCTGCATTTGGTGTGTTTGCTGTGTAGCTTTGTTCACATCCACAGAAATTAACACAATGTGCCCATAAGTGCCAAAAGGATGAAATACGCATGTACTGTAAGTTGTGAGACCAGGTTTACAATTATCCCCTACATATTTTCTCACACATTTCATACTATTTTCCCTAATTGTCCTTTGATACTGTATAGCTCCTTTGTGACAATGACCCTTTTTAAAAGCGCTATATAAATAAAATTTAATCAAATTGACGAATATGCCTGTCAGAACAGTTGATTGGAAATAAATACCATTATAATGTTGCCATGGAGACTAAGCTCCCCAAGGGTTGCAATGCTTGTTTACTGAATGAATTCCCCAGTGTGCCCCCTACTGGAATCTTTTGGTAACATATGTAGTAAATAGGGAAATATGTAAACAAATATGCTCACGCCGTTGCTGTCTTTGATGCAAGCACATTTCTGTCCTAAGATGGAGGAAGCTTTCCCAACAAACACAGCCCATGGACAGGGTGCCCATCCTTCCCGCCGTAATTGCCATTTGAATCAAAAATTATTTTTTGATTGTTTGTTCATTCACTCATTAATTCAACGCATTGGATCTTTGAGCTTACAGTAACATGAGGACTACTTGCTATAAGATGGGAATGTACCCTGGATCGGCTGTCAGTCCATCACAGTGCACTATTAAAATGAGCGAAATGTTTTTTGCACTACAATCATAAATGAATCTGTTTAATGTATATATAATAATAGACATTTTGTATATTAATATTTTATAATTGTATGCATTATTATTTTATGTAGGAGATGAAACTGTCCATGTTCTACAGCCGTTCAAAGAGGTAAGTGCAGGTACTGTAGCAGTGCCAATAGAAAATAGTAAGAATGAGGTTTCATTTATTGATGAGGATGATGAGATAGTAACCCTGCATGGAGAAACAGAGAGTGAGGAATCCAGAAATATGAGGTGAAGATGGTGAGAATGGAGGTACATTACAAGGCATGATTACACCAGGATGACCAGATAAAAACCTTCATGACTTATTAATATATTTTACCCTTTGTGGTCTTACATTGCCAACAAATCTCATTAATTACTGAAATTTAAAAGAAAAGTCTTTTAATAAGATGTTCCATAAAAATAAAAAAAAACACTTTTACCTACCATTATTATGTCTATACAATGGAGTTTAACTATGTTTACTATTTACACATGGTATAAATGATAGTATAATTTGAAAAAGGGACCAACATAAGTGTTCAATATATCTTTTTTAGCCATAAGTAAGCACTTAATGCAACTACACCGACTAGCCATAACATTATGACAACCTGCCTAATATTGAGTAGATCCCCCCTTTGCCTCAATAACTGTGATGCACTCTGTGTTCTGACACCTTTCTATCACAACCAGCATTAACCTTTTCATCAATTTGATCTACCCTAGCACTTCTATTGGATCGGACTAAACGGACCAATCTTCGCTCCCCAAGTAAGCCTTGGCCACCCATGACCTTGTCTCTAGTTCATCGGTTTTCCTTCCTTGGATTACTTTTGGTAGGTCCTGACCACTGCAGACCATGAATATCCCTGCTGTTGCTCTGACCCAGTCCTCAAGCCATCACAATTTGGCCCTTGTCATAGTGACTTAAATCCTTATGCTTGCCCATTTTTTTTCTGCTTCGAACACATCAACTTTTGGAAGAAAGGTTCACTTGCTGCCTAATACATCCCAACCATTTTTTCAGCCACCACCATAGCGAGATATTGAAAATGTAGTCTACTGTGAGAAGGGTCTGATTGTAATGGCTATGACTCCAACTCCAAAGCTGCAGCTCTTGTTGGATATTCCCAGACTGCATTGGTCAGGACGTACCAAAAGTGATCCAATTAAGGACAACCGGGTCATGGGGGGCTAAGGTTCACTGAAACAATGAAAGAAAAGGTTCATGCTGGTTCCAATAGAAAGGTGTCAGAACACACAGGTCAATATTTTTTTGATAGTAAAAGAAGGTGGTCGTGATGTTATGCCAAGCAGGATTAAAGTAGTTATTTATTTATTTATTTATTTTTGGAGGGGGAGGGGGGTTAATTTTTGCATCTACTGTATACAGTATAGAAATATGGTTTATTTCTTTAACTAGCAAAATCAGCACTTTTTTTAATAGCTGTTCATCCCTATTTTACTGATTTTTTTATAAACATACCAAATTGTTGAACACAATTTAAAACAGGGCCTTCAGTTGGGAACAAAAGCATTCCTTTTTCTGTTGATCACATGCATACTAGCCAGTTATGGGTATCTCTTACCTCATTTGCTTAGGACATGTCAGTGTTCTCATCCAAATATTTTCAGCCCCCTTTGTATTAGACTACATTCACATTACAAGCCACATTATACAATTCAGATTTTTTTTTAGTCAGATCAGAGATTTATAATCACAAGGGTCATTTATCTGACTCTAATGTGGACACATCTGTCCTCTGAAATGGCACATACTCATGTCTTCTGGCGTAAAACCCAAGTCTGAAAGCTCATTCAGTTCAAAAAAGGGACACAATTTTAACAAAAAAATATGCTTGTGATTTTGCTCTGGAGGATAGCAAGCAGTTAGTCAGTTATATTTGTGAAGAAAGAAAGGCAGACAGCTTTGTTTTAACCGTTTTAGCAGCTACAGTACTGCTGATACTGTTGCGAAAACCTCATGCTACCTTTGCTTATTGATATCAGCGAGTGCTCTACACGGGCGCAGAGGCGAAAAAAAAGTCACATGAAATCCAATCTCCCCATTCTTAATCAAGTTGCATGACTGCAGATAAATATGTATCCAATGTAGGACCTCATGAAAAGTGAGCTGAAAACAAACATGAGATTCGCGTGTTCAGGCATCCCTAAGAAATCTGATCTTTGCCATTAGGGTAAAAAAAATCAGGATTGAGTCACTTCAGGCTGGTAATGTGAATAAAACCTTATTGACTGACTAGCAGTTGATCAAAAAAAGGTGTTCATGTCATCAGAAGAAGCCTGTGTTAGCTTTCACCTCCTTTGGTTTGGTCATTGACGTGCAAAAGAAGATCTAACGTGGAAATTGGCTTTAGCTAAATTAGGAGGAAGTTATCCAGATAATTCCAGAGGGAAGGAAAGAAAAAATGCAGGACATCCCTATATTATTCATTACTGCGTTTTCACCAACCGAATGAACACCGGGATGAAAGTCTGCTATGCACATATGTGCCTCATTAAGGCCGCATGAGATTATGAGATTCACTGCAGAGCTCATAACAAATTCACATGCATTAGCGAGGTGTTAACGAGCCTTTTCCTGTTTAACAGTTAGAATAACTTTTATTATTAGCAAGTGGTTGTTAATGTAAAAGTAATGACAAAGTCGATGCAAAAAAACAACACCTTTGACCAGCAGCTCGTGATAAAATCAGGAACTGTCATCAGAGAATAAACACTTTTGATTGTTGGATAAGTGTAGCTTTTCCAGATGTGGCTGGAAAAACAAGTTAAAGCTGGAACTTTCACTCGGCTTTCAAGATATTACAACACAGAATTTAGTTACGTTGTTGGATGAAGGACAGCATGTATTTAGTTAGTGATATGGGGCGCATTTTTGTAGTTTTAAAACTTTGATGTATATTGCTAACCAATAGGTATTTCTTTGAAGTGTAGGTTTTAAAAAAAACTGTATGTCAACTCTGCAGGTAAAAAAAAAAAGGGATTTTATGAACCAACATGTATTGTATGTTACAGTATTAAGTAACATCTAACTTGGTAGGAATTAAATTCGTCTGGAAAATAAAGAGAGAAATAGAGACAATAGCAGCATTCAGATTTGTTTTGGAGCGATTGCATAATATACAGTATACACAAGGCATTACTTAATATACAGTACAAAGCCAGTCAATATCACATTACAAAAGGTTTTAGCTTAGTTACATGTGTTTGTGTGCCTTGGTAACATTACATGAGTCTTGGCAAGCAGACTGAAATGCTATTAATGCTGTAAATTCCTGGTACGCATGTGAAAGTAGAAGGGATGGGGGTTGGGGTGAGGGGCAGACAGGAGAAAGAAAAATGAAAAGAAGGAAAAGGCACAACAGGCAGGAGATATATAGAGAAAAAATAGAACGAGAGGGGGGGGGGGGGGGAAGTAGATGGAATGAGAAAGGGTGAGACTGAATGGGTGACAGGAGAGAGAAATGAAGACGGAGAAAAAGAGAAAGATGGAAGGTGACACAGAATAAACAGCACAAAGTGAAAAGAAATTGCATGTGTAGGTTTGTCCACCATGTCAGTGCCCTGCTCTCCCCCCGGTGAGGAATCACATAAAGCGCTTTGTGTGTTTCACGGCCCCTGTGCGTTCAGACACTGGCCTCCAGTGTGTGCTAAGGGCTGGCTCTGTTCTTAACTCGCTCCCTAGACCCTTGTGATCTACTCCCACATCAAGGCTCACAATGTGTTTGCCCTTCCAGAATCCTCTGTCAGGAAATGCTAGAGAGCATATTTATAATATTGATAAGGATGGAGACTGAGAAATGCCTCAACTGCTAAAAATCTTGATAGTTTTCCAACCAGACTGGCAGCCATTTTAAAGAAACATGTCAGACACAGGATAAGGATTTGACGATACGCACACATTATGCCATGTCTGAATTCATTCCTTTTTTACTCTATAATGTTCTGTGTCAGTAGTTTTACACTATAATTCCTCACTTAAGAGTCTTAATTGGCTAACTTCTTCAATGATTACTAGGGGTCAACTGGCACCAATTCTTTTACCCCCTACTGATTTATTTCTTATACAAATAAATGAGAAGACATATCCCATGGTGGTTGAAAAGATCAGAAGGGTCGAATTGGCCTCTATCAAGGTAAAATACAACTAAGGAGATTGCTGTAATTACTGGAATTGGGTGAAGAACTGTCCAAAATGACAAGGTTATCATATCTATAGATTTTTTTTTTCCTTCCCTGATGGCATGGCTATATTCCAGGACTCACATTTTAAAAGAGCGCTTCTGGGAGCATGAGGAATCATTTTCACACACGAATTGGCCACCAGGGAGCCCTGACCATAACCCTATTGAAGTCTTTGGGATGTGCTAGAAAAGAGTTTACAGACCAGCTTAACTCCCTGGTTATAAATACAAGATGACAGCCAAAAATATTGGCATGTTGCATAAGGTTGTTGTGAACCAATGGCACAGCAAATGCACACTGTAATCAAAGCAGATTAAATATGACGGATGTTAAACCAGGACTATTGTATGTGCAGAATAACAGAATACAATTATTAGAGTAGATAATACGATTCTTTCTCTATATAAAAACCGGATACACTAATGCACTTATTCCAATGTGGATACCATCAATATAGAAAGTACACCACTGTCTCTTCATGTATGAAATGCTGGTCTCCCAGGAACTCCTGGTCCAAACATGGTGGAATAGCATTGATTGAGGTCAGGACTATCATGCTAACTTCCAGCCAAGTTCTCTCAATGTCAACTGGTTTTACATTTTCATTCAGGAGAAATTTCATTAAAATTCCCAGTTTGACTTGAACCTCCCTTGTATATATATATATATATATTGATACCCTATTGTGTCAAAGTATCGTTTTGAAGTCTGCACCCATTGTATTTGGGAGGGTAGACGCTGTCTGGCTAAAATGTACCTGTTTTCTATAGATAACGTAAATAAACAGTGACAGTCAAAACAAGGAGGAGAAAATTGGCAGGATGGACAACATTTACTGAAAAGTGCACTGTCATTACATTTAGTCTTGATTATATAAAACAATTTTGGATCATGTCACAACTAAGTGGTATTAGAAAATTTGATTCTTTTTTGCAACAAAGACAGGAAAAGTGGGTTTGCACTGTACATGATGGATCTTCTTCCCACAGCAGGAAACATGAGCCAGAATTAAAGGTAGTACACCGTTCCAAGCATGTGGGTACATGGTTTCAGGACGATGTTTACTTATATACAGTAATTCTTATTAGAAATCATTTAACATTTTCGTTCTGGAACTGTAACAGTTAAAGATTGTAGTCGGAGCTCTCACAGTGCAGCACTGACCCAAATACCACCACTGAGAAACGAGATCATGCCTTAATGGCCATTACTGTATCAAAACTCAGTGCCACCACTAAAAATATCACACTGTGTCCATAACTGACCTTCAGCAGGGTTGGAGCGCACCAAGCCTCATACACACTCATTTCCTCGTGTCCTCCTACATTATGGGTTTTGATTCCGCACTGGAAGTTTTAGCCTGCTTACGTTTCAGTAATGACTCAAGTGCACTCTGGTGGAGCAACAGACGCAGAACGTTATTGGGTGTCTTTTACACACAAGTTTCAATGTGATTTCTCTTTAATTCAATGCTTTATTTATATCACGGGTTGCTTAAGGGGGTCAAGTCTTTGGTTGCTTTATGAGTCCCAAGCAGCAGAAAAAGTGCATCACTAATAAAGAAAGTAATAAAGTAATAAAGAAAGTAAGGCAAATAAATCTGTTAAAAGAGCTTTCCAATCTAATCCGGACTTTCAGAGGCTGGGCTCAGAGGACGTCCGAGGTGAAAGCGCACGTGGTTGAATTTGTGTTTTTACTAAGAGTGAATTTATTGCTTGGAGAAGCTGATGGAGGACATGGTAGCGTTATGGCGGCTGTGCCAACAGGAAAGTGGTTGCCCACTTGGTTTCAAAGAAGCATCTGGGAAATCAGGGATTTGCAAAGAACATAAAAAAATAAATAAATAAAAATCTAGTCCTCTGTGGTTTGGAGAAATGATGGAAATGTACAATTTGCTTTTTGGAATAAGACTGCCCCCTTTTGGTAAGGTTTAGTAATAGGTAGATCTACATGTATAGATAGATAATGTTTTTTAAATACTAATACTAATAATAATGTGTGTGTATATATA
>JAQQZT010000038.1:26061385-26082355 GCA_030068275.1 Clarias platycephalus | reverse complement strand
ATAATGTTTTTTAAATACTACTAATAATAATAATGTGTGTGTATATATATATATATATATATATATATATATATATTATTATTATTATTATTATTATTATTTTATTTTTTTCCCCAAAAAAATTTATTAGTCAATTAGCAGTGTGCTTTTAGGCACTATTTTCTACTTTTATTAAAAAGGTATCTGTCGATTTGATCAGGCATCTCAATTTAACATTAATATAAATGTATAGAAATAAGCTATAGGTACTTAGTGGTTAGCCCTGTTGCCTTACACCTCCAGGATCTGGGGTCGATTTCTGCCTCTATGCGCATTGATTTTTCATGTTCTCCATAAGTCTTGCATGTTTATTTATTTATTTATTTATTTATTAATAAATTAGTAAATAAATAAATAAATGTGCACACACTATTATTTCACCAGCTTTTAGCTTGTATGTCACTGCACAGTGTGGTTGTCAGTTGAAAATGATTCCTCATGCTCCCAGAACTACTCTTTCACATTTTAAGTCCCAGACCTTACCTGTGTATCCATTAAAGAATAGCTTCATTGATGTGATAACCTGCTCATTCAGGACAACCATGGCATCAGCTGACTTCATTTTATTGCCACATAACATTGCTGAGCCTGGACCTGAACAACCTGAGCAACCCCAGATCTTAACACTGGCACCAGAGACTTGGGGCACAGTGGGCACTATACATGATGGGTGCATCGTTACATTTGATTCCCTTTTTACCCTGACACACTATTTCCTCTGGGAATGGATAAATGTAGATTAATTAGACCACGCAGCCTTTTTGCCATTGCTCCAAAGTCCAATCTCTATGCTCCCTATCCTTTTTTATGATTAGGTTTTCTTATGCACACACAGCTGTTTAGTCCCGATCCTGTGAGCTCTCATCATGTTGTATGTACAGTAAATAAACCATTGTCTTGCTTTCACTATTAAACATACAGTAGTTAAGATCTTTACTTGTTGATTTTTAAAAATGCAACTTGACCAAGTGTTTAAGTGATCTCTGATCACACTCATAACTTCGTTTCAACTACATTTCTTTTCCAGGGTTGACATTTCTTATCCTTCCAGGACAGTTCTTCAGCCAATTCCAATTATTTCAACAATCTCCTATTTTGTGATCTTTGCCTGATGCAGGCCAGTCTGAAATGACTGTCTGAAATGAAGTGTTTTGGCTGGGTAATGTAGTTACTGTACAAATGGATTTAAATGTAAAAAAAAAATTGAATAAAATAAAATTGAATGTACTGTAAATGTGAAATGGGTGAAGTGTTTAGGATGATCACCTAAATGATAAACATAGAAACATTATAGTGGGTATAGTGGTATAAAGATACACTGGACATTAAGGACCATAAATAAAGACATTAAAAAACAAAATCTTTTTCTTTGTTCACTCAAAATTTCAATTCCATTGCTGTTGCCAAGTTATTTATTGGTAAATAAGTACTTGTTCATGTTATTTAGTATTCATATGGAGTTAAGCTTATATTGACATCATTAAGGTAAATTTTTGTCACAACAGACAACTGTACTTCTCTTATTTTGGAAATTCATACGAGTTAATAAAACCCATCTTACTACGTACAAAGAAGTTAAAGAAAGAGACAATTATAAATCTGTCTGCTTTTCTTTCAAACACAAAGGAGCTAAAGAACGACACAATCACAAACCATCAGACTAAAGAAAACCAGAAATCTGACTAGTTCTTCCAAATAAGTACACCAATCTACATTTTACTCCAGAAGAGCTGTGCCCAAAGCTTTCTTGATCTATCTGTAAGAAATAAGATCCAACATTCCTGGCCTGCTTTCTGGCAAGTCTCTGTACTGGTGATTGCCTTATATTTCATTCTGTATTAACGTCTCATTGCTGTAGTTGGGTGTATTGGACGGATCCTGCGCTTGCGTGGCTCCTTGGACGGCTCCGAGGGCAGCTTGTTGGGCGGCCTGCTGAACGTGTGGGTTTTTCCAAGCACCCGTAGCCCACTCCTCCTGAGCCTTACTCATGCTGCCTCCACTTCCCCGGTACATGTTATGAACCTGGTGGATCGGATAAACATCAACATCAAAGCATTACTGACAAAGAGTTAGTACACTAACCTATAGGATATCCATTTTTTTTTTAAGAATGTTATATGTTTTTTTTTTTTATCTTTACCCATTAATTATTAATATTATTATAATATCATTTGGATATAAACCTTCATGAATTAGTTGCTACTAAATAAACAATAACATATGACTTGGCTAGCAAATGCAACTACGATTAGAGTTCAGGCCTCTTCTCAAGAAATCCTGCAGTATTGACTAATTTTAGACCAGTGACTCATTTATCTTTTTTATCTAAGGTTTTAGAAAAAAAATTTCTCTATCCAGTTGCAGTCTTTTCTAGAAAAAAATCATGTTCTAGAGAAATTTCAATCCGGCTTTAGAACACGTCACAGCACTGAATCCGCTCTCCTGAAGGTTCAGAATGATATTCTCCTGTCCCTTGATTCCAAAAATCCTGTGCTGTTCGTGATCCTGGACCTCATTGCAGCTTTTGATACCATTGACCACTCAATTCTCCTGAAACGTCTAGCACAAGACGATCATTCTTAACAAATAGGACTTTCTCTGTGATGTTTGGTGATCTCTCTTCCTCCCCATGCCCTTTGACCTCTGGCATTCCACAGGGTTCCATTTTGGGCCCTGTTTTATTTTCCTTGTACATGCTGCCATTAGGGTAGATTATTTCAAAGCACAATGTTTCATTTCATCTGTATGCAGATGATTTACAAATATATTTGCCAATTGTGCCAAATTCTTCCGATGAACTTAAATCAATCCATACGTAGTTGTTTGCATGTCATCAAACTTTTGCTATCACAGAATTGTCTCTGTGTGAATGAGAGTAAAACAGAATGTATTCTGTTTGGCACCTCAGATTTTCCTGGTTTTGTTACTGCTGGTCTTGATTCCCCAGTCCCTCATTTTAGCCAAGCAGTCAAAAATTTGGGAGTGACTTTAGACAGCAGTTTAAACTTTCAGACACACATTGATTCTGTTGTCAAGACAGGCTTTTTCCATCTTTTCCTCCTCGCAAAGGTCAAGTCCTTTTTAAATCGGAGTGACCTGGAGAAAGCCATTCGGGCTTTTATTAGTTCGCGGCGAGACTACTGCAATGCTCTCCATATTGGAGTCACTCAAGCTCGTTTACATCGCCTGCAACTTGTGCAGAATGCTGCGGTTCGCATGCTAACTAATACTCGTAAATATGATCATATCACACCAATCCTGTATTCCCTCCACTGGCTTCCGGTACAGTTACGGATTCAGTTTAAACTTTGGATGTCTGTGCAATTAAAGGTGTGGTACCTTCTTACAGTGAGCTTTTATCAACAAAGTAGAGGTTTACGTTCTGTTGACCAAAACCTACTGGTGGTCCCTCGGTCAAGGTACAAACTGTGGGGTGATTGCTCTCTTGCAGTGGCTGGTCCTAAACTCTGGAACACCATTCCACCTGAGCTACGGTGTATTAGTGACCTGCCTCTGTTTAAGTAAAATGTAAGACTAATTTATTCAGGATGGCTTTTGATATTTTACAACAGTAGGCTATATGTTTTTTATAATTTTGATTTTTATTGCTATATTACAGTATACAGCACAATTATTTTTATGCATCTATTTAGAATGGCTTTTAATATTTTTTATTTTGTGTGGGGTTTTTTTGTGTTATTTTGTTTTAATGCTGTGAAGCACCTTGGTTCAACTTAGGTTGCTGTAAGGTGCTATACAAATAAATGTTGTTTGATTGATTGATTTAACAAGGTGCTGGAAACAGTTCATAGAGATTTTCGTTCAAAAGGACGTAATAGCAACACACGGTTCCTGCAGATTTGTCGGCTGTACAATCATCATGAGTACAGCATCTCCCGCTCCACAGCATCCCAAAGGTGCTCTCTTGGATTGAGGTCTGCTAACTGTAGAGGCCATGTGAGTACAGTAAACTCATTGCCATGTTCAAGAAACCAGTCTGAGATGATTTTAGCTTTGTGACTTGGTATGGCTTCCTGTGGTCATAAAGGGATGGACATGCTCAGCAATAATTCTTGTGGCAGGCTGTGTTATATAAATGATGCACAATTGGTACTTAGGGCCCCCAAGTGTGTCAAGACAATATCCCCCACACCATCACAGCACCAGTAGCAGCCTGAACTGTTGATACAAGGCAGGATGAATCCATGCTTTCATGTTGTTTACGTCCAATTCTGACCTTACCGTCCAATTCTTATGAGACCAGGTGACATTTTTCCAATCTTGTATTGTCCAGTTTTGGTAAGCCCATGTGAATTGTAGCCTCAGTTTCCTGTTCTTAGCTGACAGGAGTGGCACCTGGTGTGGTCTTCTGCTGCTGTAGCCCATCTGCTTGACATGTTCAGAGATGCTCTTCAGCATACCTCAGTTGTAATGAAATATTATTTGAGTTACTGTAGCCTTTCTATCTGCTTCAAGCAGTCTGGCCATCATCCTCCAAACTCTGGCATCAACAAGACATTTTTGCTCAGATATCTGCTGCTCACTGGATTTTTTTCTCTTTCATACCGTTCTCTGTAAACCCTAGAGATTCTTGTGTGGGAAAATCCTGTCTGTCTGTCACCAACACCCATGTCACATTCAAAGTGACTTAAATTACCTTTCATCCCCATTCTGATGCTTGGTTCGAACTTAAGCAGATCATCTTGACCATGTCTACAGTACATCCCTAAATGCATGGTGTTGCTACCATGTGATTGGCTTGGTTTTCAGTAAAACAGCACTCTTGAAGATTTGATTAATTACAAAAGAAAAATAACTTAAGCTGTTTTAGAGTATAGATAGAATATTTGTGTTACCGTAGTGAGAGAGATGAAGGACAAAACCGCTACAGCTGTAAACATGATGGTCGGAACCAGCATGATGATGGAGGCAAAGATGTTAGTGCCAAAGAAGACAATAGTGCCTAACCAGCCACTGAGAAAACACAGAGCAGAGCAGTATTTTTAGATGTAGACTTTTTTTCAGTATACTGTATGAACAGGTAGACAAAGCCCTACATTCAGAGATTATAATGACACATGGTCAGGATTTAATACTAAAATTGCACACATCTGTATTCAGGCTATGAATGCAATACATTCCAAGCCCTATTTTAAAGTTTGACAGTTACAATACAGAATAATGTTTGGCTAAAACAGTAGCCTGTCTTAGTTGCGCTTGATTTAGACCAGGGACGTCCTCTCAAGTTTTCTTGCACAATCTTGACTCAAGCGAGAAGCAGTATTAATTCCAGCTCCATAGTCTGACAGTTTGATGTAACCTCAATATCTCGTGCTGACATGCATGTTCAGGTCTATAGATCGGCTGAAAAAATATGGAATAGGCCAATATTAAAAGGAAACAACATTAAAAAACAAACAATTTTTTTTTTCCATGGCTACACTGCAAAAGAAATCAGAAAGACATCCATATCCAACCTGATCAAATTCATTTAATACTTCCTTTTATGAAACTAGAAAAACAAAGCCAAATATATGATTATTTAAACTATTTCTAGACATTTTGGTAGTTTTGTTGTATTGACTGATTTCAGGAGGCAGGAACATGCAAGAGCAAGTATGCAAAAGCTTTATTTGGAACTTCTTAAATGCTGTTATTGAGACTGTAATGGTTGAGATTTTGTGTAGGTCTGATGTGTGGATTTGAGTGGGTGCTGGGTATTATAGATTGTGGCAGCAATAGTCGTAGGCCATGTACAGTATTGTCCATTTGCTAATAGAATTGCAAAATGTGAAACTTGAAATGATTAGAAGTGTCTTAAACAAATGTCGGTAGGCATCGGAATCAGCACATCCACACTCCTATTCACCGGAGTTCCAATTAGCACCACTGTAGAAATCTTACACCTTCTGATCATGCACAATAACACCTAAAGTTGTTTCTGTGAAAAACCATTTGTGTAATTATCATTTTAAAAAATTGATTGCATTTCTTAAACATTATAAGTATATGAGGCAATCACTACAATAGACATGCTCATTTTTGTAAGTTTAATAAACTTCAATTTACCATGTTGTACGCAGGGTCATAACCCCACAGCACTTTGGCAGATTGTGATTGGGCAATTTACACAGGACATGTCTGGGCTTGTTTGCCGGAGGTTTCTGAGAAAGTTGCACCTTTTTTATTTTCACTGAGTAAATTTGCCAATTTTATCTTCTCATTGGACAAATATTTCTTCTGCCGTTTTCTGTTTTTCATAAGTTCAATTGCAATTGACAGTCAAGTGCAGTAAAAAGGAAAAGGATAGTAAAAAAAAAAATATATATATATATATATATATACTTAGGTTTCTTTTAATTATCAGAGAAAATGTAAAAAAAAGTAAAAAATACTAATATACTGTAATTAGTGATGGCAAAATTTTGGTAAAACTGGTTTTACATCTGGTAGTTCACAAAGAGCATCATCAACTATATGTGTTGCTTTGTCGTGTGTTTCAAAATAATGTACTGCATTATTTTACTGCAAACAAGAAAAACAAAGTGAATTTTAATAAATTAGAAAATTTTCTATCCTAATTATTATATAAAAATAACATGATCTTGTGTATGGCGACATGGTGGTGTAGTGGTTTGCACTGTCTCCTTGCACCTCCAGGGTCTGCGTTCGATTCCGGGCCGGGCTCAATTCCCTTCTTTGTGTGCATGGAGTTTGCATGTTCTCCCTGTGCTTGGTGGGTTTCCTCCAGGTACTCTGGTTTCCTCCCACAGTCCAAAGACCTGCTGATCAAGCTAATTGGCATTCCAAAATTGCCAGTAGGGTGTGTGTGAGTATGTATGTATGTGTGTGTGCCCTGCGATGGATTGGCACTTTGTCCAGGGTGTACACTGCCTCGTGCCCTAGGTCTCCTGAGATATCCTCCAGGCCCCCCACGACACTGAATACAGGATAAAGCGGTATAGACGATGAGTGAGTGTATAACTGATCTTGTGTATAACTGACTTAAAATATTATAAAGCCCTGACCATTTTGCGTTTATGTCAATTCGACTAAAACAAATAAATCTTTTCTACTGTTGATTACTTAAGCTACTATGTTATTTGACCTTGTGCCTGCTTTCTCTTAATAAGTTTGTTTAGCCCCTGTGCTGACCACCAGACCTTTTTCTGATTTTGCATTTGCTGTCCATGTTTGTGTTGCAGTCCTGTTTTTTGTTGTTGTTGTTTTTCTTCTCATTTTGTGCAACAGGTTCCATAGTTTTTGTAGCAATGAAGGTATTTACGTGGCCGGGTTGCTAGCCCAACACCCAACCCTACTCCTTTCTCATCCATGCATAAGGACCAGCAACAACTGAGTAATTTGTATGGGCGTTTGGTAAGGGCCTAGCCTGAGTCCACAACAAGGGCAACCCAGAACCTTAACCTTCTGACCAGACACTGTCCTAAATATAAACATGAACAGACACAATTGTTATACTTATAAATATTGTACAATTACTGGGAATTTCACCAGGTACCATATAGATGCATTTTGTAATGCTTTGTAAAATTTGTCATTATTAATAATAGAAAAGTAATTATTACAGATTCTAATATCATTTGAGTGCTGGTCTATTTTTTAAAGCATGGTAGTGGGTAAAATGCTGGTCTGAGTGTATCAGACACTGAAACAACCAGAGTCGCTTACCAGACCCCCCATCCTGGAATCCCGATGGCTTGGAAGGTGCTGATAACAACCTGAGCCATGAAGACGAAGAAGAAAGCCATGAAGTTGAAGGAGCTATCTGTCCTAAAGGTAACAGATGGACAGTGGAAAAAGACAGCAGACAGATAGTGAAAAGTGAATTCTATCTCAAACTGTCAAACCCACAGGCCGTATTTGCTGTCCTATAAATAACTGTGTTCAAAACTGTCAGGAGGTGGACATCATATGAGCTCCAATAACAGCAACTGTCACCCAGTTTAGCTCATCCACTGCACTAAAATAAAATGAAACTTCAAATATAAACAAATTGTGTGTAATGTCAGTTATTTTATGATTATGGCATGCAAGTCAAATAATATTACTTGCTTTTGTAACTTACTTAGACTTTATGCCTAATTAGGGGGCATTGCTAGACATTATCTCTTGTAATTAAAGCAAAAAGTAACATGTATCCCATAAAATATCAAACAAGATTAATTAAGAAAAAAAAAAATTTTTTTTAAGAAAAATTTAAGTTAAGCTAACCTTATTCAATCTGTCTTTATAATATTCCAGCTGTTTTCCTAACCAAATAATTAATTGTTGAAAATGCAAAGTTATAAACACATAATTTTATTCAATATTTATCATAGAATTATCTTTTTAATATATTCTCTTCTTGCCATGAGTTTTTTTTTTTTTTTCTAAAGCACATCATTAAGTTAAAATAATAGTGTAAGTGCAGGAAAAATGTGACATACAGCACACAGCTGTTCAATTGTAGGAGTAATGAGACTTACTTGAAGGCCTTGTAGACTGGTCTGAACCAACACACGTAGGAACAAGGAGTGAAGAGGATTAGCCACATGATGGACATGCCAAAGTTCGTCACTCCTCCTCCAGCAAACATCCAAGCCATACAGCCTATGAAATTCACCACCAGAGTGGCACTGTACACTGAGGAAACAACATTCATGTTAGTGCAAAAACAATGCCATACTGGACCTCATACAGGAGAGGAGTTGGAAACAAAAAAAAATAAAAGAAAGGAAGGGTTAATGAGAGAGAGAGAGAGAGAGAGAGAGAGAGAGAGAGAGAGAGAGAGAGAGATGTATTGTATTCATACAGATTTTTTTACAGCTTATGTGGCAAAATATCTTTGAAAGTATTTATTGTATATAATACACATAAAGTACTACCAGTCAAAAGTTTGGACACACTTTCTAATTTCATGATCAGGTCTTTCCTGATCCTTATTTCTTTCTACATTTTAAAACAATGCTGAAGATAGACAAAATATGCAATCATTTATGATACCGGTAACTGAACTTTTCTTCTACAGCAGAAGTAAGTTTTGGTCTTCCTGATATGATCTTTATGAGATCCAGTTTCATCGTGGTGCTTGATGGATTTTACAAATGCACTTGACAATATTGTTTTTGCAAGAATTGTTCCAAAAAAGCTGACCTCTGTGTCTTAAAATAATAATTGACTGACATTGTTGTTATTGTTACGTTTACTTTTATTGTTGTTATTTACCTAGTTGCTTATATGTTACTTCATAGTTTTGAAACTATGAAATAGGTGAGTCCAAACCTTTGACTGTAACTGCAAGTAGCAAAAGATAAAGAAGGAAGGAAGGAAGGAAGGAAGGAAGGAAGGAAGGAAGACGTAAAGGTTGTTGTTGTTGTGGCTGTTGCTGTTGTTTGTTTGTTTTGTTTGATTGATTGATTGTTTTCAGCTCATGCTCCTGAAATATTAATTGAGTCTATGTATGTCAAAGGAAGAAAGGAAGGAAGGAAGGAAGGAAGGAAGGAAGGAAGGAAGGAAGGAAGGAAGGAATAAACCAAAAATGGAGTGTTGTTCTATTTTCTTTATTAGCTGAGTCAAAGAAATACAAAGAAATGATTACAAGTAGAAGTAAGGAAGGAATTTTTTTCTGCTAATGTTTCTGAAATATTAGTTGAGTCAAAGTATATGAAACAATAGGAATAAAATGTGGAAGGAAAGTTGGGAGAAAAGGGGAAAGAAGGAAGGAAGGTGAAAAGAATCGATATTGTATAATCAATAATGGTTCTAATAACTTTTCATTAACCCCACAGCAGTATTTAAACAATAGAACAAAAATGCATGCAGATTTTTAGATCTGCATTTGAGAGGACAATTTCTATGAGACCTTTACTAAACTAAGTATTTATTCAAGAGACAGATACACCCTATATCAAATACCCACATATCCAGAGGTAGTAAAGTTTTTTGCACATGTTGCGGTGCTGCTCTGGAATCTCCTCAAAGTCCTGGTAAAAACATGGCTTCAGGGGGATAAACGGTGGCAGGGGAGGGAAATTATTCTCTATTGGACAAGAAGATTTAAATCAAATATAACATGAAATAAAAAAAAAACATAACATAACAACAAGCATGCAACATAACATAACAACAACAACAACAACATAATAATAATAATAATAATAATAATAATAATACCAGCCATTGGGAAATTTGCTGATGTCTATGTCTTCTGTCTGTCTAAATATAATCTACAAGGTAATTAGATATATGTAGGTTAGTACACATTATTTTCCAAAAAAAAAAACATACTGTATATAGAAACATAACCATCCATGCATTTTGCGAAATTCTACTGAACCAGGGCTAATTAAAACATGAATGAATGAATGAGGACATATTAAGAATAGTCCCTCATAAGATACCAACTGAGAGAGTATTTAGAGACTTTAACCGGATATCCATTAATCCTCTTACCTTTTCATGCACGCTCAATACCCTAAATCCCTTGAAATGCACTTTATACTGCTCATTCCTCTGATTAAACTGTGTTCCACTTTAATTAAGCACTACTGAGGGGAAAATAGTTCTATTTCCGGCCTGGGATATTTTCCGACTGATCTCATCTAACATCCAGAGTGACACCTGTCGAGTCCGCCTACCATCAGTTAAGATCCAATAGCTGAAGTGCATGATTGTAGTGCCCCGCCCCCTTTTCGCTCGCTGAGCAAATCAGGAGTGTGCACCTCGGTAGCTGTCCGCGGTGCTGAATCCTCCGCATGTTCCCGCATGACGCTCTGCAGCACTCGCCACGCCCCCTGCTAAGTCCTGTTCGCTGTGATTGGTCAGGCGTCATTCTATCCGACTGTATTGTGTAACACAACAGAGCGGTAAGGATGAGGTTTCGAAAAAGTACACTGCAGTTGGTGTGGATGCATAAATAATGCATTATATCATTATTATTAACATGTGTATTGATTCCATTCTAGGAAAATAACAGCATGATTATACCACGCCTATAATTTTACACACTGATAATAATTCTCCAGAGAACCTTGTTGTTCTGTGGCATAACTATAGAGAACCTGGTCCATGATATATATTACGAGTATATGTATTCAGAAGTATATGAATTCATTCCAAACATGTTTTGCAATAATTCATAAGATTACAAGGCATTGGGTGCCTATACTTTTGGGGAAAGGGGTCTCTTTGGATATGTAAGGTTCTCTACTTTTCTGTAGTGGTGTTACCTGGAACTCGATCTGATACAGATTGTAAGGTTCTGTATTAAACATTTAAGGGGTTCTTTAAACCTCTTACTTTCTTCCTTTATTTCTGAATTTTATACATATAAACCTTATACTTTCTACATTTTGTTATACTGTGTTTCTCTCGACATATATGATGTGACCACAAGAGGGCAGTGTCTGTCCTACATTTGGTTAATGACAAATGGTTTACCATGCACCATGGAATACTAGTACTACTACTATAAATAATAATAATAATAATAATAATAATAATAATAATAATAATTTTATTATTTTTATTATTATTATTAATAATATATTCACTTTTTTGGATCCAAGTGTTCCTAAAAAAAAATAATAAAAAAAAGGTTGTGTAAACTGTGTAAAAATCTATCATGTCAAGTCCTAGTATCCTAACACTGTAACACAACAGTAACTAGATGTCAGACATTTATGATTAGAACTAGTTGTTTTCAATAGAACAAAAACTTGCAAAAGTTAAATTAGGCCAAGACTTTAAATTGTTTGTAGTTTAGGTTTGACCAAAGTGCTAACATACATACATTAGCACCAACACTAACTCCACCACTACCAACAGTATCATCACTATAATATATATACCAAACCAAACTCATACACAAAAAATTCTGCATTTGCTTATGCTGACTAAATATTTAATTGTAAATTAAATAGTAAGGCACAAAAATATGAAAACCACAAAGAAAAAGAAGTGAAAAGCTCGAGAGAAGGAAGGACCAGAAAAATGTCAGCAACAATTCCTCCTTAATAATTGACTACTATTTTCTTCACAAAAATTATTTATTCCAGCATGTTACTTATATAATTACTGTAGTAGAGGACTAATTTACATACGTCACATCCGTAACGTGAAAATGTCACATCCATGATGCTACTTTAATCCAAAAAAGAGAAACATTTTAATATCTGCAGTTTTAATGTTTATGCAAAGTTCTTTCACAGTACAAGTGTCCTGCAGTTTTCTTTGAAATTCACAGAGTGTGCTCTGTCACAAAGATTTGGCCACTAACATCCATATCGCTGATAAAGTGCTCGAGATTTTCAGTATGTAAGACTAAATGATTGTATAGCATTTTTTAAGGATTTGTTTGTTTTAGCCAAAGGGATTACATGATTAACAGCTATTATTATTAATTCGCTGATACTAAACTCGTCCATGCACTGAAGCGTTTTTTTTCCACAAATATGAGTCAAAATGCCACATCAATAAGGTTGGAGTATCCCAGTACCAGTACCAGTAGTAGTAATAGTATTTGGAGTGCTGGTGGTAAAAAGGATTTGGAGCAACGGCGCACAGGCGCGCGCGGACGCACACGCGCACACAGCGGTTGATGGTGATCCGAGACGTTATAACAGTAACTGCTGAATAATCCGCAGGGATTAGGAGCTCCAGCGGTGCTGTAGGAGTCCGGATGGATTTCAGTACATAGTGGAGTTTGGGAAGCTCAAAGCCAGGAGCCTCTCACCATCAGGATGCACGGATACAGAGCTGTGAGTTTACCTTGCATGCTGTTCATTGTTTGTTTGTTTGTTTGTTTCTTTGTTTTGTTTTCAAAGGAATCGAACTTTCAACCCAATAAAAAAAAAAAAAAAAAAAAAAGCAGTCGAACAGTAATTTATATACGGGGCTACATTGTCTTAAAATATTTAAATACTAAAAATTTGATTAAATTTGTTATAAGGAACACAGATCACAGATATTAATACTACTAATAATAATAATTAAAATTAACTAATAATAATAATAATAATAATTCATTATAAAATACTGAACTGTGCATATCCTCTGCAAACTTTTTTGTAATGCTATAATCCAGGTCCATTATATTTCTTATTATTGGGAATAATTATTTTTTTAATTCAAATGATGTATGAATCTTATGTTAATAATTTTGTTTTCTATCTATCTATCTATCTATCTATCTATCTATCTATCTATCTATCTATCTATCTATCTATAATTCTTTGCCTTGACTTTTTACTGTTTAGAGACTCTTTTGTAAAATATGTTATCTTTTCAATATTAACAACTTACATATGGTCTTGTATTGGCTATAATAAACAGATTTTAGATAACTATCAACAGAATAAAAAATTCTGACAGTGACACTAAGTTCTTCATCAGTCCTCAGGATAGAAGAAATGCTTTGTGATTTATTAACACATTCATCTGCTTTAGTCTCTGAGAGAGAGATGCTGGTGTTTGTATAGTAGCTGTTATAGTTCACATTATACATACATATATACATATACATATACATATATACTGTATATGCAAACCGGATTCCAAAAAAGTTGCACTTGCACATTGGTGTTGGTGACACAAAGAATATTAAAACATTTTGACATGCTGTTCTAGGAAATCCATGAACTCCAAAGTAATAACAATAGCTCAATAATATTCCACTACTCCATCATTGATTATTTTCCAGTACTGCCATGTCTCATTGTTTAATTTGATTCCATTAACTGCCTGCAAGACTTTTTTTTTTTAAGTAATGATAATATTTGTTACCATTGTGATCCATTTTGTCATGCTTGCCTCCTCTTTTTTTCATTTCTCTTCCTCTCTTAGACTCCAATCTCCAATAGCACCCTGTCTTTCTGTGGTACTGATAACTCGTCCGCCTATAAGGTGGATAACGGGCTTCTGAATAACGGCTGTTTCCTAGATGCCCTGGGGCTTGTGCCACACGTTTTTCTTCTTTTCAGCACCTTTCCAATACTCTTCATTGGTTAGTGGAATTATCCTGAAATCAGACAGATCATTGCTGTTGGATATGGTGACAGAATTTTATATTGACCTAATTTAAAACTGAATGGGATGTAGTAGCTGCCTCACAGGGTTCACAGCTTGATTCTCAGCTCTGGGTTCACTGGTTTTCTCCTTTCTCCCAGTAACAAACCAGAAGCTGAACAGGCTATTGGAAATTGCTCCTACAGTAGGTGTGACTGGGTGACGAATACAGTGTGTACTGTATTCCTACCTGGCATTGAAACTCTAACCAAGATAAAGCATTCAAAGATGAATAAAAAATGAATGAATGAATGAATGAATGAATGTACATCTGGAGTCTCTCACTAACTGAGACCTTAAAGAGCCCCTTTGGTGCCAAGGACCATTACATTTCAGCTAAATTTAAATTTAAGTTCAGATTTTAGGTCTTAAAACGAAAATAGTTGTTGATCATTTTGAGTTTATATCACCCACTTTTTCCATTTAATACAGAAACTCTCAAAAAACATTATTTAAGGGTTCTTAAAGGGATTAATTGGATAATTATGGGTTTACCCTTGGAACTCTCTATGATAATTAAACACTTGAAAACACTTTGTTGTTGAAGTTTTTAAGTGTGTGGTTAATAAATTATCACTCTGTCATTAGGTGACATGATTAAAAGTGTTTGTATTGTAGGTTGGGGCAGCCAGAGCTCTAAGGTTCATATCCATCATAGCACATGGCTGCACTTTCCTGGCCATAACCTGCGCTGGTTGCTCACAACCGCTCTCTTGTTTGTGCTGGTGTGTGAGGTAGCTGAGGGGATTGTCTCAGATGGGTAAGTGGTTTGTTATGTAATCCACAGCGTTAAATACTTCATCATAGAGTGTTATTAGTTTTACAGGATTTACTTTCACAAATCATGACTTTAAAAATTAATAACTAAATAATTTGTAAAAGCTTAAGCTTTGCAACTTGTAACAAAAAAATGTATCTAACTATTAAATTACCTATTATATTCCTCTAGGTTTAACCAGTCTCACCACATCCATCTTTATATGCCGGCTGGACTGGGAATCCTGGCAGCTATAACCTCCATAGTCTACTATCACAATATAGAGACGTCTAACTTTCCCAAATTGCTGTTAGGTATGTACATGTCATTGGTTTAAATGACTTCTCACTCACAAGTAAAAGGAAAAAAAGTGTTATTAATTTTAGAATATATTATACAACTATTTTGTTGTTCAAGTGTTTCTTCAATCATCCTTAGTAACTCCCCAGTCATGATGTCTAGTGTCTCATGAATGTTACAGCAGAAAACTGTTTTCCTGTTGAAAAACTACAAGTCTGAGTAACATGGATCCATGGCCTTGTGCCAACGGAGCAAATTTGTTATTTATCTGGTTGAGAAGGATGACATACACAGTAGTCTCTATTTCCAATCTTTGACAATCACAGCAACACTAGCCACTTGTGTCTCTTGTATGTGGGAGACTGTGGAGAGCAGCAGTTTGAGAAGCAGTTGGAACAAACATATAAAGTAACTGTTATAGCAGGTTACAAAATAAACAGTCCCACGTATTCCCATCTCTCATCGAGATCAATCATGAAATGCACCTATCAGCCATAACATTCACACATTAACAATGTATTTTATTCAATTATAAATTATATACCATTAGACTGGTGACATAATCATGGGCACCCAAGGCTCAACCATTAATTATGGAGACCAAAGACAAGCATGTTCAGTTCGATCTCTCAGAAAAGCCAATGCAGCACAAATCGCTGAAAAAAGTAAATGCTGGCCACAATAGAAAGTTATCTAAAGATCCAGCAAGCAAAGACCAGAAGAGGCCCTACCCTGCAACCCAGCGTATCTGAAGGATCCACTTCCAATGTCCCAGTGCCAGATACCACAGCATGCCACAAAGTATTGTGGAGTCATGCATTGAGGGACCAGAGGGCAAAGGCAAACCAAGGGCAAAACCTACTGTTAATGGTTCTAAGGTTATAGCTGATCGGTGTCCCTGAAATGATATAACTGAGGTTTGATGAATTGTTAGTGCCAGCATTCATAACCATATGGAAAAGAATGCTTCTGTTTTATGCCTTGCCAAGTCCAGGAGTTTTTGTATTAATGTGAATACAGATCTACAAGGGTAAGTTTTACATTTACATTTAGGCATTTGGCGGACGCTCTTATCCAGAGCGACTTACATTTTTTTTTTTTTTTTTTTTTTATGTCATTACACATCTGAGCAGTTGACGGTTAAGGGCCTTGCTCAAGGGCCCAACAGTGGCAACTTGGTGGTTGTGGGGTTTGAACCTGGGATCTTCCGAACCGTAGTCCAATGCCTTAACCACTGAGCTACCCCTGGCCCAAGTTAGAAATTATTCGCACTCAATTCTGTAGAATTTATTTTAATTAACTTTTAGAAAAGAAAAATACCAAATTTGACATAATCTCCTTGCTTTTCAATACACAGTATCCTTGAATGGAAAGCACTGATAAGACAGTGTGTCCAACAGAAGTGTGGATAATATTTGACTCTCCCTCTTATGTACTGTAGATACAAATATTTAGGTCATTAAGCGGTCACACATACAGTAGATACACACATAATGGTATTGCCTTACAGTCCTTATGCATATTGTTGGGCAACAGATTCACAAATTTTAAGCAGTTCATCATTTTAATAACATTTGGACTATAGACCAGAAGTAGCCTAAAGCCAAACAACACTTTTGTATTCAACACAGGGCGAAAGTGGCCCTCTGTCAAATTCTCATACTGAGTAATAGTTATTTCAATTGATTTGTAATTGTTTCCCATTATGTGGATTGTTTAGAAAACGCTTTTATGCATATTTTCTATTTGTTTCTAAAATATGCACTCACTTTGTGATTTTCATTTATATCATCAAGCTTTGCTCATCTACTGGATTTTGGCCTTTGTCACCAAAACCATTAAGTTCTCTAAGTACAATGAACATGGAATCGGCCTGGGGCAGCTGCGCTTCTGCATCACAGGCTTGCTGGCTTTAATCTACGGCCTGCTGCTGACTGTGGAGATCAGCGTTATACTGCGCAGGGTGAGAGAAGATTAGGAAGCAGTAAGGAATTGAGTGAATGTGTTAAGGCTGTGAATTCTATCTCTGAACAAATACCCAGGTATATAAATATTGTTTTTATGTCATAATTTGTTACTATTTTGTAACTATGCCTAAAGTATAATCAGGGACAAAGTTCAACTGACTCATTCTGGTCATTCTTGTCTAGAGAGGACATTAATGTGAATATATTAAGGCACTAAAGACAAAACCACTTGTACTGTAGGTAATATGTATATTGGAGCAAAGCTAAGACTGATTCAAAATTGCCTCTTAGTGACCCCTTTCACATAAATTATGATAAGCTACACTTTAATACATCAAATTAAATAGCGGATAAATTTACACCTGTGATGTCAATGATCTGTTAAATAAATTAAACCATAGAAAGTTATTTCAGTCTATGAACAATAAGGAAAGATATTTTAAAAATTCTGCCATATTACAAAATATCTTTGTCACATGTCATTGTAGCACACAATGAACTCTGACTGTTTTAGAATCTGCATCTGTCCATCTGGCCTCCTGTCCAGCGGTGGGGGTAGATAATAAACCCACCACTTTTATCCTGTTTTAAGCGGTTTATCAGGCTGAGGTGAATAGAGGTTTTGTCATAATCTTGGGATCTTGCCATGACCTTTGCAGTAAGGACAAACTAATTTGTTTGAAGAATAAATTAATTTAAAAAGAAAGAAATACAGACAGACAGAAAGAAAGAAAGAAAGAAAGAAAGAAAGAAAGAAAGAAATATATTTGCTATAACGTTCAATTGTGGTTTATAAAGTAAGAAGTTATGTGTTGCAAATTATTTGTAGATTATCTAAATCGACTGTGAATGTGATAGGATGAAGTAGCTACTACAAATTAATGAATGAACGAATAAATTCTTAAAAGTTTACAGAATGAAACAAATATTAATTTAATTTTCACAAAGTCTTCTGCTAGTTTGCTTAAAAGTAGCTTATTAGTAGCTAAGTTTAAAGTAGATTAGTAAATCCAGCACGTAACTGTTCATAACATTGCTTTTATTTAACATTTGGATTGTATTTATGGTGCAGGATAAACTTCAAGCAGATATCTAAGTACTGAAGTTTCTATCCAGGAGTCAATTTAAGACATGCCACAGTTTGAACTTCTAAACTAACTTAATTAAACAGTTCTACTTCTACTCGAATTGTCTAAAAAAGTTTTAATTGGGCACATAACAGCTCATAACTTCCCTTCTACTCAACATTTTGAATTCAAGATTTAATTTAAGGCAAATACCAAAGTACTGCCAAGCTGTAAAAGCTTTAAATTCTGTCCAGCCAGTTTTTTGTGATGCTGTGACAAAATCCGAGTGGATAAACACATACAGACAGAAAATTTTCTAAGGCTGGTTTCTGTTCCTTCAATATATGAAACGCAAAGATATAATTGAAAGACCTACAGTATGTACAAACAAAATTTTTAATTTATATAGATGGGAGCTATGCTAAATTAATCTTTCATAGTTGTCTGTCTGGTGCTCTTGTTTTGCAGCGCTACATATTCTTTCTATTCCCGAACGAGGTGAAGCCTCCTGAAGACCAGCAGGACCTTGGTGTGCGTTTCCTTCAGCCTTTTGTCAACCTGCTGTCCAAGAGCACATACTGGTGGATGAACACATTCATCACATCGGCTCACAAACAACCCATCGACCTGAAAACCATTGGCAAGCTGCCTATAGCTATGAGAGCACTCACTAACTACCAGAAGCTACGTAAGGCCTTTAGTGCACTAAAGGTAGATAAAGTTGAAAAGCACTTAAAATTGATTAAAAATAATGTCAGAGTTTGTGGTTAAGGAAGCAGAACATGAGAAGCCAGAATTGGCTTCTGTGGAAAAACAGGAACAATCACTATCTATAGTCTCTGAACTACCCACTTTCAACTAAACCACTGTGTCTTACATTGAGACCAAGAGTGTCCAGTAAAAGTCCAAGATGGTGAGCACATGAAGCTATTTCAATTCAATTCAATTCAATTTTATTTGTATAGCACTTTTAACAATTGTCATTGTCGCAAAGCAGCTTTACACAATCAAAAGAATTATTTAAGTTTGTATGGAATGTGTGTGTGCATGAATCACAATGGTCAGATAGTTCCTGATGAGCAAGCAAGCTATTTCCACGACAGTTCTGTGTTTGATCATGTGCTTCAACAACAATTACAATGAGGACACAAAATGTAATGAGTCCATTTTCTTATACTTTTCTACATACAGTACAGTACTGTGAAAAAAAAATCTTAAAGTCAATAACGTTAAAGGTACATTTCTCTATAACTAAATGTTTTTTTTCTTTTCAACCTTTTCTGCAGAAAATATTATGGTAGAAAAGATAGCAACAATAGGCCTCCGTTTTTCAGGGGGCGGGGTTCGGTTACTTAATGACGGTTGTCAGGTTTTGAATGAATTTCAAACAAACAAACAAATAAGGACATGTAACAGACAGATTCTCTATTACTACTACTACGAACAAATAATAATAATAATAATAATAATAATAATAAATCTGTTTTATAAATATAACATTTGTATGTAAAAGTGTATTTGCTTCATTTTGAACAGTACTGTATTTGCTCATACAATTCTATTCTTTTTTTTAATAAAGAGTAAACATTAATACATATAATTATGTATTACTTACATCGTATGAGTAAATGTACATGTGTATGTGGTGTGTGGGGGGTTTATTGCAGGAGCAAGGTATGGTCCCTGCACGAGGCCCACAGTTTATTTGGTATGCTCTGAGGCAGGCATTTGGAGGCCCTCTACTCCTCAGCATCACTCACCGCTTCCTGGCTGACCTGCTGGGCTTCGCTGGACCACTCTGCATCTCTGGAATCGTCCACCACATCAGCCGTGATAATCACACCATTGAGCCACCGGTATCTGCTTACATATTATCTATTAAATCTATTAAATACATTAAATAAATAATAAAATGTTTTAAAAATTGGAACTAACTGCAATCTGAATTTTTATTGCAATATGCATGTTTTTTAAATGTCTTGGCTATGATGCTTTTGCACAAATTAATTTGTGGATTTTATGATTTAGCTCAACAAAGGGTTTGGGTCTTAGCTTAAAGTAGATGTCAAAAGGGGACAAAAGATTAGTCAAGATTAGTCAATGTTTCATGTAATACATTTGAGTAAAACAAAAGCAGTACAAAAGTAAAGGGAGAAAGGCTCAGAATAACAGTTCATAAGAATCTTAAGGAGATTAAAATATGTCAGGTCTTGTTACAGGAAATATTCAGGAATTAATAATATAATGGTAATAGTTATAATTTATATAAAGTTAGGACCCAACAGCATGTACCTATAAGTTAAATTCTAAGAAGATTTTTTTTTATTATTAGGCTTAGATTATTAGACTTAGATTTTATTAGGCATAGAGCATCCACCTCACAGGTCAGATTGAATAGGCCGTTACCATAGAAACCATATTAGAAAGAGCATGTTAATATTTAAAGTAGAGCTAAGAGCACTTGCAAAACCGACAGAATCAATACCGGAACACTAAGAAAAATAGAATTATTACACAATTCCGATACACGATTACCCACAATTCCGCAGCGCAAGAGAGAGAAAAATCCACGCTGGTCAGTTTGTATTGGGAAGTTCCTTTAGTAACATTGACAAGTTGACAAAGTGAGTAAGCCATACTTCAATAAATGTTACTGTGTAAGCTTTGCAGCTAGCAGATATGTTAAATTAAAATAAAATTTTTATTTGTCACATACATAATCATACACAGTATAATATGCAGTGAAATGCTTATACGACCGCTCGTGACCTTAAAA
>JAQQZT010000038.1:26039609-26056312 GCA_030068275.1 Clarias platycephalus | reverse complement strand
AAGTTTCCTGGGATAGGCTCCAGACCCCCGCGACCCTGTATATAAGGATAAAGCGGTACAGAAAATGAATGAATGAACTTTGGTATCACTAGTTAATAATTATAAACAAGTGGTAATTTTTTGGGGTCAAATTAGCTAAAAATGATAGACATATCTCTTTTTTCAGTGATGGACTATGATTTTTTTTCTTTTTCTTTTCAACAGATTACTCTTGGAGTTTTCCTGCTGTACTACTTATTGGGGATAAGTGCTCTGATTGGAGCTGCAGTAATCGCTGTTCTTGCACCGTTGCAGTACTTTGTAGCTACACAGCTTTCACGAACACAAAAAAGCACACTGGTGAGCATTAAATCCATCTAAACTGTTTGATGCCAGTCGTATTAAAAAATTTCCACCAGTTTTAGAAACATTTTTTCTTCATAAATCACCAAGTGTGTTTACAACAGGATTTACCTGTGTTGATTGTTACAACTGCTCAAACTTGTTTTTTTAATTTAGTTTTGACTGTCATTTAGGTTAGACTATTAAATGGCAGTTTTATAAAAGTTGAAATAAATCATTCAATTGAAATAAATAAGCATTGTGTATGAAATTTCAGATCATTTCGGCCAGTCATACAATTTGAAATCAAGGTTAAAATTATTGAACTCATGAGCATTCGTATGACATAAATATTTCGAACCAACTAGATTTTCACAAATGCAATAATTGTGGTGAAAATGCTCCTGAGATCAATTTGCAATTAAATGAAAAGTTTGTATCCAGCTTGATATGAGACCTAGTATTGCACTGTTCACCCACCTTGATGCTATACCAACCTTTGGGCAAATGCTAGGCAATTTAATTATAGTCTGAAAAATCAGCTCAGACGTGGCCACTTGTAATTTGCTCACTGGTTACTCATTGTAAAAATTGGATCTTAAAAAAATGGAAATAAATCAGATTTGTCTTGCTGTGTGAAAAAGCAAGGTTGGCTCAGCATGAATAAAACGTAATCTGTCTTTGTGTTTACATGGCTCAGAAACCAAATAATAATGGGTTGTGACAATATTTGGGCCACTTCCACTGAATGCAGTAAAAAAATGTAAAGTATAATAAAACCAAAGTTTGGATTAGTGCTGGTACTCCAAACATAACTGCACGAAACAGTCAAAAAAGAGAAATTCAATCCAATAAAATGCTTTATTTGTATACTGTAGCACTTTTACCAGTCTACATTGTCACAAAGCAGCTTTAGAGAAATCCAGATTTATGAGGGGTGTTGAAGCCAAACCGGGACTTCAGCACAGTACAGTGATGAGTAAAACAGCTGCAGTAAAACATGTAAATGGTGGAAACACTTTAAGGAATGTTTGTTAAAAAAAAAAAGTTTTTACTCTCATAACTGTGTTCTGTTATTTTTCACAATCAAAAGTCCTGGTTTGACTTGAACATCCCTTGTTGATCCCTAATGAGCAAACTTACAATAAGATCTTTCTATTCAAAGTTGAGAATGGTCTCTGAAACAGGATAAAGATGAAACCTTGAGAGAATGCAAACTCAAAAGAGAATCCACCATCTTCTGAATGAATCATGTGATTCAAAGAATTTTTACTCTTTCAGCAAATGTGCAAGAGTTTTGAAAGACCATGAAACACATTTCGACCAAGTGTGTGTGTGCATGAGTGTGTTGCAGGAGTATTCTAGTGAGAGACTGAAGAAGACTAATGAGATGTTGAGGGGCATTAAGCTGCTGAAATTATATGCCTGGGAGCACATCTTTAGATCCAGCGTGGAGGAGACAAGAAAAAAAGAGCTAACCAGCCTTCGAGCCTTCGCCCTCTACACATCGCTCTCCAGTAGGATGTCCTCTGATAAACTCAATTGGAAAGGAGAAAAGTTTTTTTTTTATGTGTCTAAAAATGTTTAAAAGTGTATTTAGAGATTCTAATGATTCTGTAAGTAATGGTGATAATGACAAGTCTCAAGATTTTACACAATAAATCTGCTTAGAATCTAAGTCTTTATAGTTTATTACAAGCTTCTTTTTTTTTCTTAAGAATTGGCCTTCCTCTTTGTCTCTCCCTCTCTTGTTCCTTCCTTCATCCTTTCTTGCCTTCTCTCTCTCTCTCATCATTCTTCTCTCCTTTTTTTGTTTTCTCTTCTCCCTTTATCTCTCCTTCCTTTCTTCATTCCTCCTTTTCCTCCCACTTCCTCCTTTTTTCCTTCCCCTCTCTTTCCCTTGCCTTTTTATTTCATTTTTCTTTCTTCCTACTGTAGGTTCTCTCTTTCTCTCTTTTCCATTCTCATTATGTTCTTGTCTCCTTCATTCTCTCTTTTTCTTTTCTTCCTCTCCTTCCTTTCCTTGCTTCCTTCCTTTTCCTCTCACTGCTTTCTTCCTTACCATAAACCTTGCTTATTTCCTTCCTCTCTGTCCTTTCTCGCTCTTCTCTCTTTCTCTTCTGTATTTCATTCCTTCCTTCCTTTTTCTTTTTTTCTTGCTTCTCTCATTTTCCTCTTTCTCTTCCTTCCTCATTATATTCTTTTTCTTCATCCCCTCTCTCTTCTTCTTTCCTTCCATCCTCTCTCTCTTCCTTCCCCCCTCCCCCTTTCTATATTGCTCACCTGCTCTCTCCTTTTTCCTTCCTTCCTTCTCCTCTTTCTTCTTGTTTTTCTTTTCTTTCATTTTTTTTGAAAAAGAAATTAACCTGGAAATTCGGACCTAGTTTCCATAACAATGTGAATGAGGTGCAAGTTGCAGAACTCTCGTCAGAAGGCTCTTTCTTTAAACACAAAATCTTTTATTTATAGTTTTTATCTTCTTTTAGTTTTCATTAATGCAGCCATTCCAATCGCAGCGGTTCTTACAGTGAGTATGCATCTCTTCCCGAACCTCACATCTCTCCCAACTCTGTCTAATCACACTTCTAAAATATAAACTGTTTGCATTTTCCTCAGACGTTTGTAGTGCATGCGTACGTGCACAGCTCTACAGAAACTGCTCTCTCTCCTGCTGTGGCGTTTGCTTCTCTCTCACTCTTCCACATCTTGGTCACACCCCTCTTCCTGCTTTCTAGTGTACTGCACTCCACTGTTAAGGCGCTTGTAAGGTGACCGAACATCTCTAGACATAACCATAGTTTCCCTGTGTGTTCTAATATATTATACTACAATACTGTTAAATTCTTAATGTGTAATTTTTTGTTCTATTAAGCCTTATGAGAGTGAAACACATCATCACAGGACTTTTATATTTAGAAATGTAGTCAGTCATTTTCATGGTTATAACCTCCATATCTCACCATCTAATCATTCATTATGTTAATAATATTGCACCCTGTTTCTTGCTTTAAAATTAGATTGTGCTTAAAAATGTTTTTTGTAATGCATAAGAGTAAAGTCCTTCCTCTTCCTCTTTTGTTCCACCTTTTTTCCTTCCTTTCCTTCCTCTCTCTTGCTTCATCCTTTCTCTCGCTCTCTCTCGCTCTCTATTTCTCCTTTCATCACTTACTTTCTTTAATCCTCTCTTTCTTCTTTCTTGTTTGCTTCCTTCCTTCTTTTATTATATCCTCCCCTGCTTCCTTAATTTCTTCCTACCTTCATTCATCCATTCCACCTTTTATCCTTATTTTTTTTCTCTTTACACTTCCTGTCTCCATTCTTTCCTTCCACTCTCCCTCCCTTCATTACTATTTATTAATTCATTCCTTCCTTCCTTTCTTTTTTCCTTCCCTTCTCTCCCTTTCTTTCGCTCTTCATCTTTCCTTTCTTCCTTCCTCTCTCCTTTCTTTATTTCTCTCTTATATTCTGTATGTTCTCCTTTATTCTTTCCAACCTTCTCTCTTTTTCCTTTCATCTTCCTTCCTTCCTATTTCCTTTCTTCCTCTCTCTCTTGCTCCCTTCATTTCTTTGGGTGGCATACCCTGCCTCGTCTAATGTTTAAAGAGCTGAAAAGAAAAAGAAAACCTCCCTACACAACCTCCCCTTCACTTCTCATAGTGTGTTAAAGATTACTATCAAATGATAGCAATCAATAAAAGCAGTCAAGAGATGTCTTGGGAAAGTCTTATGGCTGATAATTAGTTATTATAATCGTCGCATTATATTTTATATGTTTGTACAGTAAGTGTTTTTATGGTAGGCAGTTTAATAGCAGTCTTTGTCTTAATACTTTCTTGTTGTGAAAAAGTGCCAGCATAAAACATTAATTTATACAGAGAAAAAGATTCTTTCCAGAAATAACTTGCACTTCAAATAATATTCTAGGATACATTATTAGGTTAAAGTATTTGTATTTGGTTTCATCTGTCTGTTCCAGCATGCAGAAACTTAGTGAATTCTTTGATAGCGAAGAGATTGCACTTGATCAAGAACCCAAAACACCCACGCCCACTGATACGAACAGGCACAGCAATAGCAACATAAAGTCAGTTGTAAGTGCCTGCTACTCCTATCTTTAGTTTTCTAAAGAATGTTAAAATGTGCAGGCAAAACCCAAATCTGCGCTAACAGGATTTACTGTACTGTGTCCGTTCCCAGTACATGTTGCAACTCCAGGCCTCAAAGTTGGTTAACCGGAAGAACAAAGCCAAACAGGACAAGAACAGTCACGTACCACAGCGGGAGCCGAGTCTGGACCTGGCTAATGTAAGGGAGGAAGATATCTGTTTCAAGGTAGAAATCATTTCAAGGTTACTTTAATGTAGAGGTTTGACTCAAATTAATGATTGAAGTGGCTCCATTGGTTAAGGATGTGGGTTACTTGGTTACTAATTGTAAGGTTGGAAGTTCAAGCCCCAGCACTGTCAAGCTTCCACTGTTGAGCCCCTGAGGCCAACCCCAAGCTTCGTAACTGAGATGTGTAAAATATATATATTTCACTGTGCTGTAAGGTACATGAGACAAATAATTAAATTACATTTTATATAATAACTGTTCTGTATACTGTAGATTGTTAATGGCTACTTCACCTGGACACAGGGATGTCCCACTCTAACCAACATTGACATAAAGGTTCCTTTTGGTAAGTTACGGATTATTTTATTGAACCTTACAGCCCCAGTGATCATGTTTATTTTCTTTTCCATGTTCTCTCAATATCTATGTGAATTTTATGCCGAAAGCATGGCAGTAGGTTGAATGGCTATAGTAAATTGTGCCTAGGTGTTAATGTTTGTGCAGAGTGCACACTTAAAGCACTTATGAACAAATAAACTTATGTGTATTTATGTGTGTATTATAGGTGTATTGACTATGATTGTTGGGCAGGTAGGATCTGGAAAATCCTCCCTGCTCTTAGCTGCTCTGGGGGAAATGCAGAAGATCTCAGGAAGTGTCACATGGAATAAGTAACACAAAGCTCAAACATCAATCATTGCTTTGCTGTGTTTAACACAGTTTAATTATGATTTATGTATTATTTTCATTTAAGTTTGGGTTATTCTATATCTTTTGTATTTATATCTAACAGATTACCAGATCAGGAGGAGGAAGAGAATAACAGGTATAGTACAAGATTTGTAAATTTTTTTGCATCTAAAGGATGTCTGATTTTCAAGGGCACCATTGTCATATTACTTTAATTAATCCAAACCAAAGCCCCTGACCAAAACGCCTTACACCTCCGTCATACACCACCACGTTCCCACTACGCTCTCAGAATTTTGGGTGGATGCAGTAAGAACTTTTACAGCTTGGCAGGAGCGTAGATGTAGTATTGCCTTCCTGCTTGCTTCTGTGGACATGTTTGAAGAAAGGAAAATAAAGAAGTAGTACAGTATTTATGCTATTGACCAGTTAATGTGTAACTAACACCTCGTATCGACATAATTGATGTATCACAAGCATGGCAACGACGGGAAAGACAGGATGACGCTCTGAATGTGTTGTCGTTGGGATGTCATTGCGCTGTTGCTACATCAATGGATTTCTTACAACCTCCTCAGTCTTGCGCCATGACCATTCTAGGGACATGTCATCTTATAAATGTTCATGCCATGTTAATCAGTGCATCCGTCATGTTCAAAGAATTTAGTACAAATACTGGATCCAATTCGTCACACCATCCCTGGTGATGAAAAGCACTGCACACGTGCGTAACAGTATTTATGTCAACCCGCTGGACACAAAAACAATATAATACGCACATGATAAGGCACTTGATAAGAGCGTAGTGGGATCAGATATGGCAATAACTTAGATAAGTCCAGTGAGCATGTGATCATGTGTGTGATAGGAAATTAATGATATGATAGACTCATCGTAAACCTGATAGGGAGTGTATAGGACGTAGTATGAACTTGGTAAATGCACATTTTTCAATATTTTTAGGAAGCAGAGAGAACTTCCTGGCCTTCGTCAGAGTGTGAAAGGGCCCTTAAACTTAACTATAACCTCAGTTATAACCTCATTTAACCTTAACCCTAGCAACATTAGATATATAATATGATCAAGCACTCTTAGTATTTGTGTATGGTTCACATTCTATAAAGCTTTTTTTATCTACATATCTCCATTAGAATTTATCTCTGCTTAAAAAATAAGTATAAATAATCCCCTCCCCTAAAAGGTCCCATATTTTGCTAGTTCTTTAACATGTTATCTCAGAGCTCCCACAATGTGTGTTTGTTTATTTAACTCTTCTATCAAATGTGCCATTTGTGTATATAAATGAGTTACTGCAGATCTACAGTAGGCCCTGCAACAGGACGCCAGATCTGAGCAATAAGCCAGAGGAGGAGTATTTTCTTATATGAGGTCACAATAGGGGGGAAATATATTTGACCAATACAATGCACAATGGGAAAAGCGGGTGGGGGGGTAGAAACTGGAAATGTTTTTCCTGTTATGTTTTTTGTTTGCATACCAAAACTGGAGACCAATTTGAACATCTAGGAATTATTTAAACAATATTTATTTGGCACAATTGATCCCCCTGATCAATTATCAATTATTTTGATCATATTTTCTTCTTGTCTCCAGATTGTCTGTGAATCACAATGCAGGCCAAAAAGCTCCTGAGTAAGTAATGTACATAGAGTTCAGGTGAAGTAAATTACTTTCAGTACACGTAAATTACAATTCCTACATACTATAACACGTCTCTGATTCGTAGGAAGAGAGGTTCGGTGGCCTACGCGTCTCAGAGGCCATGGCTCCTCAATGCCACAGTGGAGGAGAACATCTTGTTCAGCATGGCCCCTAACAAGAAACGGTAAAGAATAGTACAGCTCTGACTGAGCTCTTACAAGTGTTCTTCCTGTTTTCTTCTCTTCATGGTTAGTCATGTGAAAAGCCAGGACTTCTGATAAATAGAAATGTGCACAGTGCTTCACCAGAGAGAGCACACTTCTCTGCACAAACACAATAGCTTGTTCTGCCAGGTTTCCTCTCGACCCTGAACACAAATTGAAAAGCCTTTGTCTATGTACTGTAGCAGATTGCCTTCTGGGAAATGAGAAAAAATAAGCCTTTTCTGGCACACTTGTGGCTCTTTAGTCCTTAGAACATAATAAACACACACATCATTTCTGAGATCCAAAGAAGAAATTTCTAAATATTGCATGATCTTTAAAAGCTTTATATCATGAATATCAATACAATACAATGCAATGCTAAAAGTTGCATCTTTTTGTGAAGCTGCAGGGGAAAATAGTAGAGCTTGTCTATTCTGTTAGAGATGTTATATACAGTAATGAAAGATGCTCTTTGCCGTCTCTGAATCAGTATTTAGATGGTTTTATTTTCTCAGGGTGATTAATAATGTCAGGTGCATGTGATGGCCCTTTAAAAGCCCTCACAAAATATTTGACAAGATTTGAGAATCCAAACATGACATCTAAAATTCAAAGGGTCATACCTCCTGGAAACATAGGAATGTTACAAAGTTTTAGCCTTTCCAGTGCTCCCATCAGGTTTATACCTGTATGTTTATTATAAAGCTTAACACTAGGGAACTTTCCTGGAAATTGTTTTTGAAATAAGTTTCATAAAGGTAAAGCTTTCAGTTAAGTTGCATTGCATGATATTTAGATTTTACTGTCTGAAATATACCATAATACTTCTGCATGTAATTGATTCATTCATTTGTTCATTCTTTCAGCTCAAGCCAGATGCAAAGTTCTATTTCTAAACGGAGAGATCAAATACTATTGTCGTGTGTCAAATTGACAAAACCTACTTACACTTTAGGGCATTTCTAAATGATTTTGCTCTACGTGTACTTAAAAAAGAAGTCATGTGGAGAATTTAATATGGCAAGTCTTCCAACATGCTAATTCATCAATTTTAAGTGGTTGTAGGCATGAGGGCACTGCACAAATGCCAAAGGCATTAAAGCTGTGATATTCAGCACAACAGCACGACCTTGAGTGTGATAAGTGAAAGTGGTTTTACATTCTTGTTGGTACTACAGTATGTAGCTAAAATATGTGAATGGAGGTGGTTGACAGTCCTGAAAAGCTAGTGCACTACTGTATGTAAGGTGTACAATCCATTTTTTCCATACACCTTGATTAGGGGTTAGAGAGGGATCTGAGATTTAAACTTGTGTTAGGAGCTAGTCAGCTTTGTAGCTCATGTTAGCTTAAATAAAACAACATAGGTCATTTGGAAGACTTAGAAGTAACTATTAGAGACAACGATTGTTTAAGATGACAGAACGTTATCAGATCCGTTTGCTTGCTGAACAGGCTTTCATCACTGGTTTTAAATGTGATTTAAAACCAGGATTTTTCAGGCTGCTGCTCTCCCCTCAGTACTGCAGACTGTAACCTACTTTCACCTATACTGTTGACTGAAAGTTAAGAATGAAGGAGTAGTCAAAAAAATAGATAAATAACAGCCTCTAATAGCATATAACTTCAATATCAATTGTAATCTTTTGGCAATCACATGTCAGGTATTAGCATTATCATATCATATGGTGATTAGCATGCGAAGAGCTATGTAGCCGATGCTTGTCCTTTAGTTAATGTTAGCTATTGAACATTGCTGTATTTTGATGTTTTATCACAGTTACTTGTACAAAATTGTAGTTAAATAGAGAAAGCTACAGTATATCTTTGCGCAATGTATTAACTAATTAGAAGCACTTAGAAAATAAACAAATTAAGCTAATGTAGTGGACACAACACTACAGAGAGTGCTCACAGACAGTGCTAATTACTGTAGATTTCACATGGTAATTTAAACATATTTTGTCTTCAGGTATGCAGAAGTGATTGAGATCTGCCAGCTCCAAACTGATATTGACACACTTCCCCAAGGAGACCAAACTGTGGTTGGAGATAGGGTAAGTGTTGGTCTGTGCGTGTACACATGTAAGTTTATGCACGTCTGTTTGTTCAGGTTTCTCTGTCTCTTTCTCAGGGCATCATTCTGTCTGGTGGGCAGCGGCAGCGCATCAGTGTAGCCAGAGCTCTTTATCAGCAAACAAAAGTGGTGTTCCTGGTGAGTGCACCTCATTTACAAAATATCAGGGTTCATATGGCATGACTTTTTTTTTTTTCATGATGTCACAAACAAAAATAATACTTTAGTCATGATTCGAGATTGTGAAACTCACTGTTCGCCACAGAGAGCAGAAAATTATGACAAAGTTCTGCCAGTCCAATTTTTTTTATGAAAAAACAAAACAAAGTGTAACTGCTGGTACAATGATCTTCTGAATCCACCAATTGGAAGGCAGCGTAGAGATACTCACAGGAAATACACAAGTAGCGGCAAAGATGAAACAAATGACACATACTGATGGAGAAAAAGTACACTTACCAGCATTTTCATTAGGTACTACTATTCAACTGCTCTTTAACACAAATATCTAATCAGCCAATCACGTGGCAGCAAATCAATGCATTTAGACATGTAGACATGGTCAAGATGGTCTGCTGAAGATCAAACTGAGCATCAAAATGGAGAAGAAAGATGATTTACAGTAAGTTACTTTGAACGTGGCATGGTTGTTGGTGCCAGACGGACTGGTCTGAGCATTTCCAAAACTGCTGATCTACTGGGATTTTCATGCAAACCATTCTTAATGTTTAAACCGAATGGTTTGAAAAAGAGAAAATTATCAGTGATTGGCAGTTCTTTTAGCAAAAATGCCTTGTTGATGCGAGAGTTCAGAGGAGAATGGCCAGACTGGTTTATGCTGATAGAAAGGCAACTCGTATAACATCTGGTTACAACTGAGGTATGATGAAGAATATCTCTGAACATACATGTCAAACCTTGAAGTAGATGGGCTACAGCAGCAAAAGACCAAACTGGGTGCCACTCCTGTCAGCTGAGACCCAGAAAATAAGGCTACATTTCCTTTATTTAGTTATAATCATAAATGCTCATGCCTAGCTGATTAAATTTCTATAGATCCAGATATCCATATATGAATTTGTATGTGGTGTGTCCTTGATTAAAACAAACATTACAACCTATACCATTGTGGCCCTGGCCAGGCAGTTACTAAGGATGACTGCATGAAGAGGGACACAGTTTGCTTGTCTAATGAGTTAGACAACTCATTCTCAAGGAAGTAAACACTTCCCACCCATCCACTTCCTGTTTATATCTGCTTAAACATTACAGTTCATCCAAATTAACTGTATTTATATTTGGTTATATCTCTAGTGAGTAGAAATAATGTGTATGTTACATTTAGGATGACCCATTCTCAGCTCTGGACATCCACCTGAGTGACCACTTGATGCTGGAAGGAATTCTAAAGTTCCTCAGACAGGAGAAAAGGACAGTGGTGCTGGTCACACACAAGCTGCAGTACTTACCACATGCAGACTGGGTGAGAAACATGCATCTCTTAACCACAAAACAGGCAACAAACATGCTAAACTGTTGCCAATAAAAGTAAATAAATCAGTGCAATGAATTGTCAAAATAACAAATGTGTGTAAGATATTACTCCATTTTTAGCCTGAAATGCATTTGTGTGGATGAAGTGGCAGCTGATCACACAGAGTAATACAGATACTCTTTATAGATTAATACAGTAATGATAAAATCTTAGTTTAATGATGGATGGAGGACACAAAAATCTACTGCATCCTCTGAGATTTGCTTGATCTACAGCCTCAGAGGTGCCTAAAGAAGAAGAAAGAGGAAAAAAAGCTGATCTGTTGCTGCAACTTTAGAATGAATAATTGCATGGAACAAGGGTTTGGTCCCAATTACTTACATTGTAGTCATGTTTCAGGTGCCAAATTTCATGAAATTTGTCGGTGCCATAAAATGTATAAACAACCCTATTATGATGTACTTAAGACAAACTTGAAAAAACAAAACTGATCTATCTGACAATTGATATGCTAACTACAGTAACTGATTGGGAACTCGCGCACACTTCCCTGATTTATGCAAAGTGAAAAAATAGAGTCAGCCAAATAAATGTATACACACTTCAGGAAAATAAAAATAGTATGATGTATATTATATAACATAATATTAATAATATCACATTATTATTAATATTACTATTATATTTATTTACAGTAATGTATACATACTGTACATACCGTAATCCTGAGATGTATATTAATTTAGTACATTTGTTTAGTTCAATATTGTTCCATACTGTATATTTTTCCTTTTTTTCCAATCTCTAAGATCATAGCCATGAAGGATGGTACAGTCCAGACACAAGGCGCCCTAAAGGACATCCAGTGTGCTGAGCCTGAACTGTTTGAACACTGGAAAACCCTGATGAACAGACAAGACAAGGTGATGAAATCATAAGCTTTCCACCTCTTCTATAAAATCAGAAGTAGTAAATTTGATGGGAGAAAAAGTGCTTCCACTGTTGATTTCTTTTTTGTCTTTAAGACAGTTACTATTATTGATATTACTTACATTATTAATTTTAGTTTAATGTAATATTTGATTCTTCCATTAAACACCAAACAATTTGGGTGTAGGAACATGTGATCACGCCACTGGTACACTTAAAAAAAATTATAAATCATGACCCTTTAATGCTAAATCTAACACCCCAAGGTTTTTTTTTAAAATTATTATTTCATTTGTCACCCTAAGGGAATCTTAACCACCCCTACAAAAGAAGATTTCCCTTTTAGAGGAAGGTCTAAATATAACACATTCTAGAGGCTAAATTATCTTAACTATCCAAATTATTCTGTTTAAATGAGTTGTTGCTTAAAATACTGCACCATGAGTTTAGTATTTCTCTCTGTCAGGAGAATTCTGTGGAGCTGAAGAGGAAAAGTTTCAAGAGAATGTACTCCAGAGACACAATTGCCACTGAGGATGAAGGTAAAGTTTCAACATGTGTATTCACATACATGACGAATATGTTACTCAGACAAATAAAAACACTACAGGACTACAACTTCATTGTAACGCTTAATTTGTGTAATGCAGAACAACGATTGACTCTTCTAAAACGGAAACTTTTTTTCGTGGCCAGGCAGTGTATAATGTGCAGATATTACAATATTTGGTATTGGAATCTTTTAGAACTGATCCATACTATGATTTTTCACCTTGTTTTTAATTAGGGTTGTTCCGATACCAGTATCGGAAATGCTGCCGATACCACAAAAACCGCTGGCATCGGAATCGGCGAGTATTTCCACATACCGATCCAATAACATTTTTCTAAACATAGCCTAGTTATGCCCGCTAGCTTTGCTAGCTTTGCTTACTTACAGAGTGTCACGGTGTGCACCCAAATTGATATCACTCCTCCTCACTAGTTAGGCGGCCTCCCCCCATTTAGGTATGTGAAGGAGCAGGGCCGCGGAATCAGCCAACGGCTGAGAGCTATCGCCGCTAATGATCCCGGATTTCTCCTGGCGCTATAAAACACAACGGGGAGTGTAGCTCGGGGTCTGACTGTTGGGAAGCTGGACTTTGCGACGCAGTGGATTTTATATGAGTGGCACGCGAGCAGGGCGATGCGCCCCAGAGACTTTAAAAAGGGGGAATGCTGCCCCTTTGATCTCCGAGAGGAGAGCGCGTGAACTCGCGGCACCTTCACTTCGGCGTCGAGCCCGCCTTCGCATCCTTGCCGCCGAAGTGGAAAAGGCCGCAGAGAGCCTTTAACCCTTTCCTTCCCCATTTTTCTAAATAAATTACCCTTTTTCCTATAAGACCTCGCCTCGTGTCCGTGTTTCATGGTGTCGCCCGTGCACTTAGGGTTGAACCCGTTACACAGGGCTAGTAGTATCTACAGCTGTATATACAGATACACACCCATGTATCGGATCAGTACTCCGTATCGGCCGATACCCTGAGCCCAAGTATCGGGAGGGGAAAAATGGTATCGGAACATCTCTATTTTTAATAAAAGAAGACAGTGTTTAAAAATTATTCCAAATGCTCTACCACTAAGAGGAATGCTTCACAAGGAAATATGTGTGATGTCATCAATCTGTGTCTAAATGTAATGCTATGATTATTTCATGGTTGCTCATCATGGTTTAAAAATAAAACTTGGTAAAATAAAAATTGGTACTATTACACCAGTCTACAGTATAAGTATGCCCGTAATAGTAGTAATTGTACTGCATATCCTATTGGAATTATTAGTTAGTACAGAGTTTGGAGAGGTTTATACCCATGTAAACAATTATATAACATTCCTAAAGTGATCTTTATATATTAACATTATCCATACCGGAATGAATGACTAAAACCTTTTAATGTATCCTGTTCTTTACATTATACAGTATACTTGTGGTGTGTGTGTGCTTACAGCTGTACTGTGGTGTGTATCTGTTGTTGTTTCCATCATGGCTTCCCCTATGTGGACTTTTCGGACATTTCCAGCCTCTTCTCTTACTGTCGGGGAGGTTAAAGGTTGGATTGGCATGCTTCTCTGCATCTTCTTTTGCACAATGAAGCACTTTAGAATATGATGTTTAAAAATGGGGGGGAAAGCCCTTTTTGAATAATGACTAGATGGAAATGTTATTTATAACCTACATTTTTAATAGGTATACACAAAGCAAAAGGGAAAATTTTGCACAATCTTGGGACAAAAAAAGCTGTTAATATATTAGGGTTCCCAAGAAGAAGTAGAGTGTACAGTATATTGATTATTAATAGACTATGCAGTCAGTCTTGTTAAGCAAGAAATGTTATTAAGCTGAAATTTTACTTGAATACCACTATTACAGCCTAAATAACTTCTTAGGTGTTATTTCAGTTTCACTGGCACAAACGTTAAGAACATATCTGCTTCAACAATGAGGCTTTTCCTGGGCATAAAGAGCATCATTGCACTATTGCATGTCAATCCCTGCAGATGTGTATATAGTTCTTCCACGTTTGCATGAGCTACAGCAAACCCCTGTAAAGAGGAAAAACACCAGTCTGAAGGCAATGTTTGATCTGAACAGATGGTTCCCTGAGTACAGACGAGGACAGCCTGACAACCGAGCTGCGTCAGGGGAACACAGTGCTATGGGGCTCACTGGTGACATACCTTCGAACAGCTGGTCTCCTGCTGCTTCCACTGCTCATCCTGTCCCAGCTCACAAAACACTCACTCATGCTGGCGATAGACTACTGGCTGGCCCACTGGACGTCTCAGTCCATCATAGCTCGGACAGACAGTACAGAGAGGAACTGCACATCTGGTAGCACACAGGTGAGATGATTGATGTTCATGTTCATGAGGTCATGGTTACTGGTCAACAAGTTGTTGAGAAATTTCAGTTGTTTATGGTCTTAATCATTTCTAGATGTTTTTGAAGTTTGCAAAGTTCATTGAAGTGTCATGAAGTCATATAATGGAATATAAGGGTATATCTTCTAAGCAACTCAAACATTTAGTTTGATCAAGATCATTGGATGAGGGTATAAAAATTGTTAAAATGATAAAACCCAGTGCCCTAGATTCACTACTTACCACTAAACACACCAACTGAACAGCCTTGTTGCATTCAAGTACTCAAGATCTAGTACTGTACCTACAGTGATTAGTGATATGTTCAATAACAATGATCCCAGGATCTTCACATTCAATGTATGTGGCTAGCATACATTTCATAGCATCATGTGCTAAACTATGACCTACAGCTTCCAATAGCTTCATAGAGCTGGTGCAAAACTAGAGAAGTGTCTTTATTTTGCTGAACTATTACATTATAGATGATGGTTTCTCCATTGATTTCCCTCTCTTCTCTTTTCCTTTGGCCCCAGGACTGTGTGCTGAGTCACTCTCTGTACCTGCAAGTCTTTTGTGTCTTGTGTTTTCTGGGTATCGTGTTATGTTTGATCACCTCTGTGGCTGTGGAATGGACGGGTCTGCGAGTCGCTCAGGAGCTCCACTGTGGTCTTCTTCATATCATTATCCTCGCTCCAATGAGGTACTGGTTTCACCAGGAAACCAAAGAACTTCTAGTTAGGCTACTAGTACCTAGTAATGATTTAAAGATTAAATACAAATATCTGTTTTATTTTGTAGATTTATTATTCAAGTAACTTTTCAGGTTGTTTGAGACGACTCCTCTTGGGAATATTCTTAACCGATTTTCTGGAGACACCAACATCATAGATCAGGTGATTAAGGTCATATATGGCTTATTTTGTTGGTTATAGTCAGCAACTGGAACCACTAACAGAAAGTGTACACTGTTTCATTTATAGTATTGACCCTCTGATGCGCAAGGTTTTCTACACCTTTTAATGTGCGAGATGGGTGAAAAATTACCCCATTCTTTTTCAATGCTATTTTATCCATAGCTAAGTGTTTCATTGTAATATCTTGAAAAAACAAATGTATGTAATTACTTAGGACTGTAAGATCATTTAATTTTTTATATATATATATATGTTTCCTACTTTTACCACTTAAAATACCAGACCCATAGTTCAGCAGATAGCTAGCTAGCAAAAAACACTACAGGTCATGAGCTAGTCAGCTAAAAAAAAAAAAAAAAACCACGCACTACAGGTCATCCATAGATATGCAGGTCATCAGCTAGCTAGCAAAACCACTACAGGTGATCCACTAGCTAGCCAAAAACACTACAGGTCATCAGCTAGCTAGCAAAAACACTGTAATCCACCAGCTAGCAAAAAACACTACAGGTCATCAGCTACTGTAGCTAGCTTTAAAAAAAAAAAAAAAAAAAAAAAAAAACTACAGGTCATCAGCTAGCTAGCAAAACCACTACAGGTGATCCACTAGCTAGCAAAAAACACTACAGGTCATCAGCTAGCTAGCAAAAACACTGTAATCCACCAGCTAGCAAAAAACACTACAGGTCATCAGCTACTGTAGCTAGCTTTAAAAAAAAAAAAAAAAAAAAAAAAAACTACAGGTCATCGACTAGCTAGCAAAAAAATAAAAACCACTTCTGGTCTTCCGCTGGCTTTCTCACACACACACACACACACACACACACACACACACACACACACACACACACAAATTACCAGGTCACCAGTTAGCTAGCAAAAAAACACAACAGATTTTCAGCTAGTTAGCTAGAAAACAATAGGTTAACATCAATAGATATACATAATGTATTATCACATTTTATAACCATAGGAAAACGTGTAAAATAATGTACATGATTGTTATAGAGGGGGACAGTACAAAACATTTATATGTCACACAGATGTGTTAAGGCAGTTTTCTAAATGGTGACACTGAGGAAAATAGACCACAATACAGTGGCTTGCAAAAGTATTCGGCCCCCTTGAACTTTTCCACATTTTGTCACATTACAGACACAAACATGAAT
>JAQQZT010000038.1:26021197-26032945 GCA_030068275.1 Clarias platycephalus | reverse complement strand
CCATGTGATTGGTTGATTAGATAATTGCATTAATGAGAAATTGAACAGGTGTTCCTAATAATCCTTTAGGTGAGTGTCTATTAATTTTAACAAAGAATCGACGTATTCAGTGATTAGTCAGTCTAAGAATCACAGCTTTCTTGTGGCAGCTGTGTTTACCTTACATTTGATAAAGACTTTTTTTCATGTTTGCTAAATATATGTGGATAAAACTTTCATTAATAAAGCAAGGTGTTTGTGATTTTGCACAGGATGTAATATTGTGTGTATCGTGCTGCAGCATCGTGTGCAAACCATACTGGGCTCAGACGTGGTCATTGTGATGAAGCGTGGAGCCATTCTGGAATATGACCGACCTGATGTTTTGCTGGAGCAGAAAGACGGCGTCTTCTATTCTTTTGTCAGAGCAGACAAGTGAGAGATGCGACGAGGAGAGCGTGTGTCACGAGCAGAGCAGGACAAAGGACTTTTGCTATGATCTGTATGTCATTTGGAAACAGAATTATTGACAGAGAATATTTGGAAACAATAAGCTTTACCCGTCCCTTTCTAATAAAAAAAGTCCCAATCTAAAGTAATTTCCCTGCAAAGCTCTCGATTAAAGAACGTTTTAATCATTATTCCACTGTCGTTACAAATTGCTAGTAAAAATTATGCAAACGACACAGGAATTAGTGACATTTTAAATATTTTATTAGGGTATATTTTGCAGAGCTTAAAATATTAAATCGCTTTTAACTCCAGTATTATTAAAATACATAAAAATGAAAGCCAGAACTATGTCCTGAAAAAAAAGAGCCAAACCAAATGGGGAAACAAAAGATAAATAAATTAAAATGAACATCCAACCCTCTAAAGAGAGAACCTTAACCCAAGAGAACTCTCTGAACAGTGATGAGGGAGGACTTTAAAATATCTTTCTTTCTCTTTCATGCTTACATACACCATTTTTTCCCTTTCGTTCTCTCTCGCACTCATTCACTCTGGATAATTTTCTCAAACAGTTAAATACGTAAAGACTTGTTTTACATTCTTTTGCCACTTTTCCATTTTGAAAGTGTCCTTGCCAAGCGAGCCTGGGCGATACCTCGATCTCTGATGCAATTCCAATCTAATTGTTCCCATAAGGATTTTTAATAGATCGTGGAGGGGAATTCTGATGTACCTTAATATGGGATATGGAACAAGCAGACAAAATGTCTTTGTCATTGTGCTGCGGAATGAAAAAGCACCACTAAGTAATCCCTTCGGACTGGTGCTGCTTTCTAGATGGATCCAATATAACCGCCTGTGGTACGCCGCCGGTGCTGGTGGAGGCGCTGAGGGGTCATAAGGTCTGACTAGATTATCTAGTATATATTGGAAGAGGAAAAAAAAAAAGGGTGGAGGAGACAGAAAAGGTGCAGCTGTTGTGTAAAATGCTGGGTTAAAGAGCATCTTGGGTGGAAAGTAGTCAGACTAAAAGGATTATAGGTAAACAGTCTGGTGCTGAAGATCTAAATTTCACACTCGGTATGCCTCAAAAAAATTAACAACAAAAAAACCCATATGTTTACAGGGACTCTGTAGGCGACATAACTATGGTTCAGCCTTCTTAAAACTGTACAGAAAAACTGTGCCACTACTATCTTCCTCACTTCCTCTCATTCTAACACAGAGAGACATACGGTGCTAATATCAGGAGGAAGAGACTTACCAAGTCTAATGTCCCATATTCCCAACCCGACAAAAAAATAAAAAAAAACAAGAGGTGAAAGTGTGAATGCTTCCTGGTTAAAGGGCTCGCAGAACAGTACAGCCTCTGGAAAGGGGGGGAGGGGGGTGTTTTGACGAGTGCTGCCACCCGCAGGCCAGGCTGACCCATCCTGACCGGGTTTGTAAAAAAGAGAGCGAGGTTTGTGGGAGGCAAAAGGGTAGTCCTTCTGTCCTCCCTTGAGCAAAGGGATGGAGGGGACCCAAATGCGAGCCTCATCTCTCGGTCACGTGGTTCTGTGGAGGAGGGGGCAGGGGCGTGCACAGGGCCTCGGTTAGATCGTCCATTATGGACGTCTCCTTGGGGTCCACCAGGTTGAATTCCCGTATGAAGACGACAAAGTGCGTGTAGAGCGTGTTTAAGTGTCCGTGCAGCTCCATGGCCACCGACTCCTTGTAGTGAGCCCAGAAGATGTGCGACAACACGTGGAACAGGTAGCGGCAGATCTTCTTCACTAGCGAATCGAAGGCGTTTGGGAATTCTTTGCCTAGAAAGAGATGGAGCACAGGGTTAGGAGCAGATGTGGAAGGTATTTAAGGGCCTTTACATTGTTAATGTACTTAAGTACATATTGCATATGTCTGTATTTGAATTATTACTGGATACTTTATGTTTACTCCACTACATCCTACAACAAATATTTGTACTTCAATGGTGTTAACCATAACGAGAGTTGGTACCATTATGCATGATTTTCCATACCTAATCATGTAGTAGGGGTTAGATTAATACTTGACCTAGGGTACTTAAGTACAGGATTTGTATTTATTGCAAATTACATATCTGACTAATTCTTTAAAAAAAAAAATACATACTTATTTACACCTGCTAAAAAAAAGAAACCAAAAAAAAAATGACTCAGATTTAAATGTAATAATAACCAGAATGAGACCAAAACAAAGTTTCTCTATATTTATAAATATTTTTTTACTGTTCACTTAAGGTAATTTATTACAAGTAAAAACAATGAGACACTTTTTTGGGGAACAAAATGCATCAATGACATATCAAAACCCAACAGAAAAACAAATATGCCTGATAAATTGGACAAATTGTTGTGGAAAAACACCACATTGTCTGATAGGACTTGTGATCAAGGCCTTAATCTCTTACCACTTGGTAGGGCAAATATCACCAAAACCTCTTTTTTTGAAGACAAATTTGTAACTACTGCAAAGTGCTGCCCCTGGATCCCACCTCCATTTCCCCATATCAAAACTTATTCTTTGTTAAACAAAAATGTGTAGTTTAAATCTTTTACAAATACGAGCTATAGCCTGCATGAAGTCTCCACTATATGAATGAGTGGTTGCTATAGAAATAATATTGTATTAAAAGTAGCGCATTAATATACAGCACTGCCTTACTTTCTTCATATTAAATTAAAGAAATGGGAACAAATGTTTTACTGTCACAGGTTGCAAAGTACCTAAAGAAATGGATTGTTCAGCAGCAAGCTCATTTCCCTCCTGGTCTGTTCCAACCACTTAGCATTCAGCATCACCAGTATACTAATCACCGGCCTGATCATCTGTCATCATCATTTTTTATATTGCTTGAATGATACATAGGTCACTGTGTGCTTTAACAAACAAAAAACATTCACCGAAATCTGGTCGTGTACAGGCACTGAAGTTAAAATGAGGGCCAAAACTTTGCCAAAAATGAGAACAAAAAAAAACTATTCCTTGAAACTACATTAAAAATAATAAAGCCTGGCTCTTTAGAAGCAAAGTATGAATAAACAAGATATGGCTCAAGAATCTTGCAGTGATATAAATCTGCCTAGCCATGGTATCGAACATGACTGAACTGCAAACTTAGCTACCCAAGCTGACCTACCAAGTTTTTATTTTATTTTTTTATATTGTCAATTTTTATAAATGTTTATAATATTCACTCATAACATTAGTCAGCTAACTAACATGACCTACCTACTAAAGGTAGCCTTAACTTAGATAGCTGGGTAATGTTAGCCATGTTAGTTGATTAGAGCCAACATGACAGGATTCCTAAGAGGATTTTTAAAATAATCTCTATTCATGCAGGTTCATACTATTTACTAACACTACCCAGCTAGCTAGCTAGCATGGCCTAACTCTTGTTATAATGTTAGCCCAGCTAACTGATGAAAACTAACCTGACAGAATTTCTAAGAGGATTTTTTTTTTTTATTAAACCTTTTTTTTTTTCTTTATATAATTTTTTTTATAGTATTTACTGATACGATAAGTAAGCTACATCTTACAAGAAGTTAACGTTAACATGCTGTAGCAGTTACTTAGATAACTGGGTAATGTTAGCCAGCTAGCTCATTACATTACTGGATTTTTAAATTATACTCGATTCATGACTGTGTTTACTTTTAACACTACTAGCATGACCTTACTAACTGAAACTAATCTGAGAGAATTTCTGACAGGACTTTAAAAAAAAAAATTTTTTTTTAAGTCAAACCTTTTTTAATTTTTGCATTTCTATAAATGCTTATAGTCTTTACTGATAGCATTAGTCAACTATACTAATATTACCCAAGTAGCCAACTAACTGCTAATGTTAGCCAGCCAACATTACGAGTTAGGTCATGCTAGTACTGTTAAAAGTACAACGTAAGCTAACCTGACGAGATTTCTGAGAGGATTTTTAAACGGCTATCTATAAAGATTCATAATATTTCTGACTAATTTTATCTAGCACGCTAGCTAGCATGGCCTAACTGTTAACATTAGCCAGCTAGGTTACACAAACTAACCTGACAGCATTTCTGAGAAGATTTTTAGAAGTCATATCCTTTCACATGAATGTGAATTGTCATGATCAACACCTTCTGGACAATCAGACTTGAGAATGAGTTTTACACTTAGCAAACTTAGTTTACAGCAATTTGATTTAAAAAAAAAAATGTGGGTGGATTGGAGCACTTCCATTATCATTCTTAACCACAGAGGCTTAAACACAACACTTTGCACACTGAATCCCAGAAGCAAAGCCTAATGATGGGGCAAAAAGTAACCTCATGACCTTGAGTAAGGTCATGTGATCTCACCTGCAAAATATATGGGACAAATGACACGTCTGCCTCAAAGAATGCTTATGATGTTGTTTTTTTGGGCTCATGAATCTTAGTTGTGTCTTCATTTGCAGAAGCAGAAATGGAATCAGTGGCTCTCTGTCACCACTAGGTGGCAGTAGTGGATCATACTCACCATACTTTGTGGGAAAGATGTCCTCATCAGTGACGAGCTTTTGGACTGAACTCATGACAAAGTCTACATACTGCGGCGCTGTGCACTTTGTCTTCTTTCCCTTCTCGTCGTACCAGTAGTACGTCCTGAGAGAAAGGAGGAATGAAAAGCTTATTATCTCAGGACGCACAAAATTTTTTATCAAAAGTTCCTTTATCTGTATGACCGCAAATCATCTTGAATTACAGGAAAACATGATCCGGCATGCTCATAATCCGACACGCTGGTGGATCATTAACCAAATTGTGTAGCAGACCATCTGTGTGCGAAGCTAGAACGCGTGTTTGATCAGCCTCCGCTTTTCGTCTTTCAGTTTATCTCCTGGCAGGTGACCCACTTACAGCGCAAGAGCAGCTGCAGGGTTTTGGGGCGTCAGCTTTACAAAACAAAAGGGCTTCTGTGCGCACATCCTGACTGAGGACAAGGAGTGCGTCTTGGACAAATTAGCGCTTGTGTATTATAGCGCTTATGTGTATAAAAAGTAAGCAAATGTGTTGATGGGCACATGTCCTCTTCTGCTTGAGTATGTGTGTGTGTGTATGAATTTCACATTTTTAAAGGTTTCACTGAATAGGTAACAATTGTTTTTCGATTACTTCCTAATTCAGTTCTCCCTAAATAGCAAATTAACCAATAAAAAAAAAATAATAATAAATAAAATAAAAAAATCAGTTCCTGTATTCAGATTTCAGCAAGCTGAGTCCCAAAATCCAGTCATTAACCTTCACTGCAGTGTGCATAAAGTTTTCAGTAATAAATAAAGGTCAGCATTTTACCCTGGGACGTATCATCCTTAACCATCAAGGCTAAAACACAACACTTCACACACTGACTCCCAGAGGTGAAGTCCGCTGATAGGGCAAAAAGTGAGCTCACGTCCAAGGTCATGACCACGGAGCAGTTACCTGTCATAGAGTGAGTGTTGGGTTGCCAGTGTGTCTGCAGAATCAATAAGTTATGGTGAAGTGAGAGTGAATAATGAAGGAGAGAGTGTTCTTACGTGTTGCAGGCCGACATGACGGGACACGTGTCTCCTGTGCAGAACTCGGACACCGTGCTGTACTGCAGGTTGATCAGATTGAAGAACGTTGTGGCTGTAGAGGAGGAAAAAAACAACAACAACATTATATTGGATGTAAATGTTTCAGAACCCTGCCTTTTTGTCTACATGTTGATAAATGCCAATCAAGCATTTTCACTGAATATAAATCCTCATGATGTTTATATACAGAATCATCAATCAGAGTTGTAAACTGTGGACTAATTGCAAAGTTTAACCTTCCTCGTGTAATAAAAGTTTTTAAAACTTTTTTTAAGCGTTAAATTTGGGCCTGTTCCAACTTATATTTTCCTTAATTAAGTGTATTTTTTACACTCATTCAAACACTCTATCCGGCCCATATACTTTGCACGGACCACGGTTGCCAGATCACACTCTTTGAATCTTCTTAAGCAGCACTGAAAACCTTCTAACGGCTTTTTAAACCCAGGTCAAACCGTACTATCTGTACTATAACTCAATACTTAAATTGTGCAATTATTTTATTTATCAAGGTAATAAAAGGTGTGTATGTATATATTTCATTTACTACTGTTCACATAAAGAAGGTGACAATCCTCTTTACAAAAAATTAAAGAAAAAAGGCTGGGTCCACATCAAAAAAAAAGAAAAAAAAAGAATCATTGCCGGTGACAGGAGTTATTGTTATTAAGTTCTACAAGTAATAAAATTACTCTTAGTCTCTCAGTTTTTTTGGTTAGTAAAAAAATTTATTCAATCCGTGACCAAAAGGACCAATGCACATCCTTTGCACAAGTTTTGTGATCTGTTGCACCCCTGATGCGAAGGGGACATCTGCAACACCTCAGTACGGCACAGTACAGCGAAATGGCGATATTGTGCAGTCTCGTCTTTATAACCTTAATGCAAAGCTGGAAAAAATAACTACTGTGTCACATGCTTAGATTTTAATGCACATCTGCCCCGAGTTCTACCAACTCCAGATTAAAAGTTGAAAGAAAACCGCTGAAAAGATTCCGGAATAATTACCACCCTTTAGCAGATACGCACTATAAACCACCCAGTGGGCGTGGACTTACTGCCTCCATCAACCATAAAAGGCTCTGATAGAGACACATTGTGTTGATTTAATCTTGGGAGAGAAAAAAAAAGGAATGAAAAAACATTCAGTTTCCCAAAATAAGCTCCATGTTTTATGTCTCTCCGTGGCTGAAATGAAAGATCTGCCAGAAAGATAAAAATCACGGGAAATGCAAACAATGGTCCTCTGGTACAGGAATGTTAATCGAAGATCGGCCTTTCGACAACGTGCGTTCGTTACATAAGCCTGAAATAACGTGCTGCTGCTTCTTGTGATGGACGGACACATAACGTCCAACAAATAACGGGTGTTTGTATAATATCTGCTACGGCTGCACATAATGAGACTTTCGTGAAGCTTCCTGCTCCAAAGCTGGCTGTTATTCAACTCTGTAACATTCCTATTTGGGATTTATTTGCAACTGAAACATGCATAGTTAAACCAGGCTCCTGAGTAACAAAACCAAAAAAAAAAGGCAAGCCCATGCTCAGAGAGACAATGAGGACGAGGGAAGGTAACTTAATACGCTTACTGTTACTGGCGAGCCATTCGTTCAGGTCGATCTCAGGTGGCAACACCACAAGCTCCTTAAGGTCGAAATCGACGACCCTTACTTTGGTGTAGTCTGGCTCTAGGTACTGCTTCTTCTCCTCTGTGGGTGGCTTCTTTCCATTCGGCTTCGTCTTAGACTTCCTGTTAAACAGACAGATAGATGAGTAGTGTCACTACAAAGTTCCATTTGCCGTACTTTGTTTTTTTTTTCCCCCGAGTTGGTTTATCATTTCAGACTTCTGTTTTAAAAAAATACATAACAAAAAAAGGCTATAAGTGAGGCATATACAGTAGGTCAATAGATTCCTAAACCCACTCCCTACTTAGGCCTGGACTTCACATTTTTTTGTCTTTGCTCTTTATCTCGCTTCACCTTAAATGTCTTTATGTTAGATATATAACACTCTTAAACCGTCCAAGTTTCCTTAGTCTTTCTTTCCCATCTCAAGTCTCATGTATTCCAACTTTGCCCCATTTTGGTCTCTTAACCTTTTGCTTCCAAGGAACCAAACTGTCATGTTTTAATGTGGTCTCATTTTGGCATGTTTTTGTCTCTCATTTTCAGTCCAGTCCAGTAATGTTTTAGTTTGTTAAGTCAAATAGTAACCTATGAATCATTCAAGCATAAAAACCAGTGAGGAACAGGTGCAGATGATCAGGCACTAATAAGGTAAATGCTCAGTAATTGGAATAGACGAGAGGGGAAATGAGGTTGCTGCTGAGGTTATTACATAAACAACCAAGTTTTTAGAAACTTTGCAGCCTCTCACAGTAGAACATTTGTTCCCATCTCTTTCATTTAATTTACATAATTTAATTGAGGGGTGGCTCGAGACTTTTGCACGGTACTGTGTAGAAGTTAAGGTATGTACAAGAAGTGTGCATTGGGACTGGAAATCCACGGTACTGGGCGGTTTTGTCAAGCATGAAGCTTGTGAAAATAAATAAATAAAATACTGAACAATACTGGAAACGATGGGGTCTTTATAATCATCATTTGTTCTGGGGTTCTGGTTGAGGACTGCAGTGGCTCAATGAATAATTTACAAATTACACAAATATTTTGGGAACTAGAATGAAGTTCAGTGAGTTCGCACAAAACTAATCCAAACACACACCAAGAAAAAAAAACAAAATCCCAAGTCTGTTAGAACAGATACTGTATAGCAGCTTGTATTTATGCACCACTTTAAATTTGGCTTCCATCTACATTTGTGTACGGTGCTTTATGCTTCTTAACAAGATAATTTTCAATAAAGGATAAAATCAGAAACTTGAATAGGTTATTACGGTTCCTAGTTCCTATATTTAATATATAATATATAAAAATTGCAGCATAAATATCTCAAGGTCTACATCATGGTTGGTATTCTTTCCTTTTAGGCTGATTTTCAAGCTTTCCATATTCGGCATTTTCAGCTTCCTTAGCCATTCTAAGCGTTATTACGCATATAAGGGGAAAAAATAGTGTAGAAGTTAAGGGCACTTCTAAAGGCTACAAAGTTAAATTCTTAGTGTCTTTTATCACAATATATCCTTGATTTACAATAATATCCTAGTTTTAAAAGTCAGCACCTCGAAATTAAAAGCCTCATGCTTTTCCAGACGTGCACAAACTCCCCAGTAGCCAGATGAGCTGCGCAGCCCAAGCAGTGTGCGTACTTGCTGCCGCTCTTAACCTTGGCTTGTAATTAACCAATGAGGTCCCCAGACATGTAGGCTTTTCCTGCCTGAGCTATTTTTAGTGCTGAAGGGTCATATTGCATGCAGACCTCCACCCCACTTTCACTCCACCACACCCAATGTCAAACATCAAACCCTCTACTTAATCCTCTAGAAGGCCTTAAAGGGGGCGCTGGTTCATAAGGTTTTGGGGCGTTAACTTTATTTCATGGTACAATTTATCAAAACCACAGACAAGCAGATTGTGTGGAAGAGGGGTGGGTACTTTTTTTTTTTTTTTTACCATTTACCTCATTCCCTATTTTGAGATTTGGGGTTGTACCATTTTATTTTGCTAGACAGTGAGGCAGATGGATAAACCTTACGTTTATTTTGTAATTTAAAAATAACTGTTCGAATCATGTAAGAAAGGTGGAATGTGATATTCTTGTGATACTTACAAATCCAAATGGTTTGATAGTGCTATACTTGGCAGTTTGGCTTTAATTAAAGGGATAGTTCAGTTCGTTATAAATTTAAGACAAATTTAACTCCTTTTTTTAACTGGAACAAGTCATCTGGCTAACCGAGACCAGCTGTATTGCTAACCAGAGCTAGCCATGTCTGACGATTTCTGGGAAAACAAAAGAGATTAATTTGTACTAAATACACCAGAACTTTGAAACATACCAACTTAATCTACATCAGTGGGACTGCAGAAGGTTCATACGAGTCTCAGATGGACTTTGGAATGCATTTTTGCGTGGAACAAGGGTTGTGGAATTTGATGCTGATTACTGACATAGTACTCACATTCCGGATGAGAAACTTCACGGATGAGGTGCAGAGCAGGAAAATCGCAATGTTCCAAGACTAAGACCTATTGTAATGCACTTGTATGCACCTCAATTTTGATTTCAGACAGACTTGAAAAAAAAATCCAAACTATTCCTTTAATACAGCAGGATAAATGGTAGCTGAGTGATGTAGTAGGTGTTCGACGCCAAGTATAATTACTGTGTAATTCAAAAATTTTCACATAAAATCTTAAGCTGAAGGCAACATTGCTATTTCTGAAGGTTTTAAAGGACAAACAAAATTTAAGCTGCTTGGTCAACTGGCAGTGCTTGGCATTCAACGCTTACTGTGTAATTCTAGTCAACCTCCTTCCTTGCATAAATTATTATTAATATTTCTCTCAGATGTTTTTGTTTAGTTTCCATACCCATTAAGCTTGCATGCTGTCTGTATTAAAGACGTTATAGCTGTGCTATCTGGCTAAATAGTACCCTAGCCTCATGCGTCCCGGTCGCCCATGATCTTACAATGATCTCAGAAGCCTTTAACCTGACAACAGTGACTGTTATGTCATCGGTCAAAACATCCTTAAGGGTTTAAATATTTTCTTTTCTTTACTTTTTGTTTGTAAATCAGTCCAGTCTGTGCGAATCCTGAAACGAGACCACTTCCAGAGTTCTAGTACTGGTACCAGTAAGCAGTGTATTAGTTAGGTGTGAAATGAGTAGTATTTAAAATACAGCCATGCCACTTGAAAAAGCTCTGCATGCCATATGCGCAAGCCCGAAAGAAATCAGTGATGCAATATAAAAAACTGTCGCAATGTAAATCTGGGCGTTAACAGGATACAATTTAGGAACAGTGACACATTGTTGTAGCCGAGTCTTGTAGTCAAATGCTATAATTCCACTGGCCAGAACTCAGAGACAGAGAATAAATATTTACCGTATTTTTATAGATAAAGAATCCATAAACTTCACACACTGGTCTGGCACCAAGTCTGGCACCATATAACACTGTGCTCCACTAGAGCTCTAAATCTTTCAAAGTAATTCTTCTCTGCAATAAACTCTTTATGTTTAGCAACACTTCATCGCAAATTGTCGTTTTTACACCTCGACAATTCTTCAGTTCCGCCTGTGCACACAAATACCTCATTACTCTGGTCGATCATGTGATGAAACAGGTGAGTGTACCCATAAAACCAATTTTTCTTTAGGGTAATTTGAGAAGCATCTGTGTTCACTGGGCTTTCACTGTAACATCATCTGCCGCGTTTACTTCTGTGCTCTTGTCTAGCCTGACTAAAGAGCTTTTCACTGACTCAATGACCCTTTTAGTGAAAAGAGCAAATCTTGATTTTATGCCATATTGGCCTCAAGTCTGTCTGGCTTCTATATTGCAATTGATTTGGCCAATAACAGCAGAGCTACTGTATAAATGTCTGGATGTGTGTGCAGGCAGTGTGTCCCTGCTCTTTAAGCAGCTGTTCCCATGTTATCCTGCTTGGCCTCTGGTCCGCACATACAGCGTGGCCTTGTTGCTCTTAGGCTGGTCGATCTGCCACACACACACACACACACACACACACACACACACACACACACACACACACACACACACACACACACACACA
>JAQQZT010000038.1:26001658-26013209 GCA_030068275.1 Clarias platycephalus | reverse complement strand
TATATAAATCCATATCTTTGCAAAAAAAAGCAATGCCATGCAGCTTAAACTCAATGCAAAGTGTCACGAACATAATACTAATAAATAAAAAACACATAAATCTGAGCATTCACCTTAGGACTTTGCCCACCGCCTGCAGGACCATTTTACAACTTAATCCGTTTTTAGACCGCTGAGTGAGCGCACTCTCCCCGGATATACTGTGATCTCCGACCATTGCATACAAACTCCAGTTGTTTTACTTTTTTGTGTGGGTTTTGTGCCTCTTTTTTTTTTTTTTTCCTCTTTCTTTCTTAATGTGAGTAACAGACTCGGCTGCGCGCGCGCACTCACATTGAAAGCGCTCAGATTTGTCTCACTACTTTTCATCTGCGGCTCTCAGTGCATGCGCTCGCTGGATCTGGTGGCTAACTTCGGACCAATCAAAACGCAGGGGTAGAACGCGAGGAGGCGGAGCCAAGGCGCAGAGTTCCAAACAAATCGATGTTCCCTACACACGCGCACTGCATGTGCGATTAAACAACAGCGTGTACTCACACTATGTAGGGGACTAGATGTCTCACACGCACACACACCGAACCGTTTTTTTTGGCGTCAGTTGACAGTTGGAGGATGAAAGCTGAAGTGTGTCTGGCAGACTGTAGTGTGTGTTTATTACACTTTACTGCTTTATTACTGTAGAACAACTAGCTTTCAAAGATCTATCATCACTACATACAATACATAAACAAACCGTTGCCCTGGATAAGGAAAGTAATACACACTGTCTACCAAAGGTTTATAAAACCTGCACTGCCACACACACAATTTCAGGTAAAGTGTTTACTGGTAGTGTTTCTTACATGAAGGGTCCTGCAACCAATTCCAATCAGACACTTTAGTACTAATATATACCCAAAGTAGATGGTCAAAAGTTTTTGGACACCTCAGCGTGTATTTCTTCCTCAAACAAAGCTGGTAACACACTACAGTCTAAAACAGGTCTCTCTAAATAGCGAACCACGGTCCAGACCCGACACAAGTCACAGTTCTGTCCGGACCCTGATGCTTTTCTGATAAATTAGAATAATTAATAAACCAGTAATCTATTTTATTGACCAGACCTTTTTAAATTTTTTAAGTCCACCGGCTTTCCAGCCCATCAGCTGGAAAATTTATGTTTACAGTTTTCTGGGATTCGCAAGGGCCAGTATTTAAATATAATCAGCAAAAAGGTTCAACAATCAACTGTGCTCGTTATAGTCATATGCTTATTGAAGAGGTACTGTAATTTCTCTCCTATAACTCCTGATCTCGCACCATTGGACTTTCGCATGCCATATGGCTACAATAATATATTAAAAACAAAAAGGTAATTAAAAAAAAAAGTGACCATTCTTAATCTATCCCACAAACATATTACTGTAGCTCTACCTTAACTCAATTCCTTTCATGGCAGTAAGTTCTGGTGACATATTAACTTACAAGTTCAAGCTCAGCTATCTACTACTTCCTGCAGGACTTTAATTTAACGCTCCCCTGTCCCCATACAAGGGGTCAAAGATGCAACCAGCAGGAGTGCAATATTCCCCCTAACCCTCCCCAAAAAGTGAACTCGGTGCCATTTTGTGTTTTGACTGTGCAGACGTGTTATCACAATGTCAATGTAAAACTGGCTGGAATTTCCCGGCGGGCACGTCCTGACTTGAACGCATTTCCCCCGGGGAAACGGATTCTCATCCTAACAGGCAAACACACACAGCAGAGATCTGCTGCCTCGTTTGCATGTTGCATGTTTAAGAGAACTCTTGTGTAGACAAAGCCCATGTTATACAAGCTGGCCCTTTACACTACACTAACAAGAAAATTATAATGCTTTAAAACCAGTGTTTCATTGCCTTCATTATAGGATAGCGACAGTAAGCATGTGACTGTGTTATTTATTTATTTTTTTCACAAAATGAACAATGCCTGGTATTGTAGAATTACTCATCCAATTATTACGCCTCCACCAAAAAGGTCAAAGTTGTCCAAAATGTTGGACTTTTAAGACCGTCCTCAAGTTGCTTTCTGAATCATGCTGGGAATCTCGAAGATCCTCACATGCTGCATTTACGCTCAGCACAGCTAGGAACTTTCAGCTGCAGTACAAAGAAGTGTAGTTATACAGAACAACTACAAATTTGTTATAAACCACTTATTTTATATTACATATACTTGCCTTAACTACACAAACAAATCTAAGGTAATTCACTGTTCATACAAATTTAAGGTGCACTACACATGGCCGAAAGTATGTGAATACTAGAGCTGTGCGATTAAATCAATGAGGAAAAACGGCCAACACTTATTTAGGTTAACACGCAAACATTGCATCTTTAACAAATACTCACGTTTTACAAGAGTACCGCATCGGCATTTACGGGCAGTTGGTGCTTAGGATTATCACACTATACAAGACATGAAATTTAAACAATAAACAACAAGGGTTACATAATTTGTAAGTGTATTTAGATACTTTGAGTAGTTTTTAATACTTTAATGTCTGATTTATTTCAAATCAGCTATATCTCTTACAGATTTTAAATGTAAATGCAATTGAATCTAATAAAAAAAAAATCACAACGCCCCAAAAGTGAACGGAATCGACTCAACAGACTAACTAGGATTCACAGCTCTAATGGACACCTGACCATCTTACCCAAATGTGGGCATTCTCCAAACTGTTTCCACACACTTATACAGAATGTCTTGGTATGCTGTAGCATTAAAAAATTTCCCTTCACTGTTTAAAAAATAAGGCCACACATTTTACAAAGTAAGCTCCATGAAGACATGGCTCAGCAAGGTTGGACTGTAAGAACTCGACCGGGGGGGAGCTGGAAGTCAGACTGCATCCTAGGCCTTATCGCCAGCACCCCTGACTGTACGAATGTCCTTGTGAAGGTACAGGGGTTTAGGGGGAATACCCCTGAATAGGGTCAGGGGTAGCTTGTGGTTAAAACATTGGGCTAGTGACAGGAAGGTCCTGATTTAAACCCCAGCACCACCAAGATGTATAGTGAACAAAACTGTAAGTCGCTTTGGACAAATATGCCTGCCAAGTGTCGTAAATGGGCACAAATCCCCATAACCACCCCAAAAAAAGAAAGTAAAAAATGGGAAAACTTCCCGGAAGAATGGAGGTTATTATAATGGTATTATAATGAGGAATAAAAAACTTGGAGGATGATGTTAAGGGCATCACTTGATATAAAGTACAGTTACCGTTTTAAACAAATATATGATTGTATTCCTATAACAGCATATCCTCAAGTAAGTAACTTCAGTTAATTTCAGTGAAGCAGCTTGCCTTGTTAACCAAAAAGTGCATGGACCCACCCCGATCGTGAAGATTTTTCCATGATGGAACTTGCAACATTTGTACAATCAGAATCCACAACTCAAAGGCGCTGTGATTTATTAATCAGGAATATCAATGTATTATGGCAAAGCTCACAGCATATCCATGGCTATATGTTTTAGCGACATGGACAATATACATCTCCGCATTTAGTTTTACTAAAATTGTGTTAGCAGACCCCTAGACAAAACAGTGGTGCTATGTTATATATAAAACAAAAAGTTAATCTATCTATTTCGAGAACATGAGATATTTAAACAAAAAGAAATGAGCTAGATTTCAACTACGGGTACAAAAATAGATCTTAATTTAATCCTGAGTAACAGCAAAGTTTAAAACGGCATCTATTATAAATGGTAACACTTTTACATATAGTTTCTGTAGTAATACAGAAACTGTATTCTGTAGCAAGAATTCGCTCAACAGAATCAAAGACTTTTGATTGTGCAGAAGAACAGAAAACAGTCATGACAGTAAAACTTACCTTTATTTCTCTATATACAGTAATCCCCTCCTACACTAATGCATGCATCTGTACTTGGGACTTTGCATGTGGCAATAACTCCCAGCCTTCCTGTAGTCCCAGAGTTCCTGTAATGTGTAAGTTATGTTGGTGAACGACTGTGTACACAGATTGTGCAAGACAGATGCGTCTTTTCCGCAACATCTTTCAAGGATTTTCAAGGATCAGGCGTTCCACACACTGAACATTCACAGGAACAACAGCAGTGGGCTCTGAGCCACCTCAGCGGGGAGCGTCATTCACAGACGTACGTCCTCCTTTAAAAAGCTTGCACCGTTCAAATGTTTTACTGAGGTTTCATCTCTGTACTATGTTTGAAGTCTTCTCTAAACGTCAATCAATTTTATGCCTTCATTCACGAGATCACCACAAGTCCCGGTTTCACTTGAACAACAACAACACAGTGTACTTAACTTTTTTTTTTGTTTTTAATCTAATGTTATTTAACACAACTCATGTACGTGTGTATTAAGGTTGATTTAACATTTGTTGAAGGAGTCTCCAGTGTTAATGCTTTGAAACCATCGGCAAGTTTTCCTTTAACAAAATGGCCTCGGGACAGATGGGCCGCACTTTCTTTATAGCTGTGTAAGCGAACAAGCTAGTCTCGTGAACGTTCCATAATGTGGTGATGTTTAGTACATTTTAAAAATAGCACCGGGAAACTAATATAGGACAAATAAAATGTCGGGGTTTGTGTCGCTATGGGCAGATGATCAGGATGGTAACCAACTGTGCATTAAAATATGCCCATTAACTTACTTAAAAAACTAAAAGTGAACCATTATATGATTAAAACCTACTTGTGCAATGTGTTGAATCTATGCACAGAACTCGCGTCCTCATGTGCGATCCCGCCCCAGTGCTATTCTGGTCAGTCTTAAACCTGACTATAGGCTGTAATGGCCATGGAGCTATAAATATCCCTGAGTAAGCCAGTTAAAAATTTTCCACTCTTTTTCAAAGTCTAACTCTAATTTAAGGAAGTGGTGTGGGCTTTTTTTTTTAAAGAAAAATACACCGTCTAGCTATTTAACTCATCTCACTCGGATCAGCATGACATCAGCCTGGCTGTCTGGTTACGCTCGTCATCATAAAACCAGACGGATTCGAAACGAGCCTGAATCATCTGCATGTCATGCACAGCTGTCTCATAAAACTGCCTTAACAATGATGTCAGATCAGATCATATCTCTGTACAAGTTTGCATTAGAGATGACACTCTAATTAAGTTTTTTTATTTTTTAAAGTAAATGATGGGTAGTGTGCTTCAGAGAAAAAAAAAAAATGAATGGAAGGCATCCAATCCTGGTCAGAAAGGTTAAACAGCCTGCGTTTGCTGAGGGTGCGAGAACAGGCCCCACTGCAGAGACAGAAGCAGAACAGAGGCTGCATTCACTGTAGCTCCAGGTAAAAGAAAATAAGGAGCCAGCCTACGAAAGCAGTGACGAAGGACAGAGGGCGTTGGGTGTTTTCTTTGCAAGCAGAATCCTTTCTAGCACGTCTACGACTTCATTCTTTCCAAAAATACTCACTGCCTCCAAAAAAAAAAAAAAAAAAAACCCAAAACTGCAAAACCACAGCAGCTGTCGGAATTAGATACAGGCTTACAGCAGGCTGAATTAGATACACTCTGACGGAGACATCTGCAAATGTTTACCGCTCTGACAAAAGCACAATGAAACTTAGACTAAGAATAAAACAATCAAGACCGTGTGTGCTAATAATCAGTATACTATATGTATTGTATGATGATGATGTAAAACAGTGGACGCTTATTATCTAATTATCATCTCCGCTGCCTCTCATAGTCCAGAAATAAATGTCTGCTAAGAGTTGTGGTCAGACAAAAATGTTCGAGTCAAACCGGGACAAAGATGACATACTGTACTGTTCAACCTTGACATTCTGGGTGTTCTGATATCAACAGAGGATCACAATTTTAAATTCAAGGTAAAAAAAATATTCAAACTTATTTATCTTATTAATTCAGTGGTGCTGAAAATCACAAAATCTTTTTCATTTGCCAAAACCAAGGTTTCTCCGTTTCTTATTTATAGCGAATATAATTGACTCCATATGGTATTTCTTCCTGCCAACATAAAAAAAGTGGTTTATTCGACAGCGCTCACTGGACTGACCAACACACAGTGCAATGCAAAAGTCCAAGGAGTTCAGAAAAAATCTAAGAAAGAGGACAGAAGATTTAAACAATGCAGGAATGTTTCTTGAAGGCATTAATAAACAACTACAGATTCACAGCTCAGTTCAAACAAGTGTACGGGAGTATATTTAACAGGGAGGTATATCATCTCTCGCCAATCTCTAGAAGAAAACCAAAATGATCACCATCAGCTCAGAAGAAACTGGTTTGGGTGGTCAGGAACAAACCAGGAACCACTGAGGCACAAGCCTGCTTAAACACCAGTGTCACTGTCTACATTCAAGTCAGTTTTACATCACCATGGATTGATACACTGACGTTCAAGAAGAAAGCCCCTGCTATAAAACGGACACCTTCGAGGTTGACTAAAGGTTACGGCTGATGACATGGACAAAGACAAAGCCTACTGAATGAAAAGTTTTACCAGAGAAATGTTTAGAGGAGAAAAGGTGAGGCATTCAACCCCAAGCAACTGTTAAGCATGGTGGTGGAAGCATCAAGCTTTGGGGAAGTGGAATGCTGAAAAATCAGATAGACAAGTGGAATTTGGATAAAACGAAGAGTCCTAAAGCTGCAAAAGCTGGTGGTGAAATGGACTTTAACTTTTGGAACATACACTTAAAGTCTATGACAAGGACCAATATACAGTAAGATGACATTACAGTAAATTTTTGGAAACTGATTTTGTTACTTCAAACATTAAAATTATGTGAAAAGCTCGTTACTAAAAATGCCACTGTTCAGATTGCATTAAAAGTAAAATACATTGAGTTTCCCCACACAGAGTACACATTTGCCCACCCTTTTTAAAAATCGATCCGAGACAACGATGCCATCCACAATCGATAAACTAGTAGCGGGCAGTCCCCCCCCCATAAGTGTTTATTGTGCTACCGCGAGAGCGATGTACTGAGGGGCAATAAATGCAGCAGATGCCAGCTGCTATAAAAAAATTAAGAAGGTTGCATTGACGGTTGCACTTGCTCTGCAAAGAAACACGGTTTCGCACCGGTGAACAGTCTCTTGTTTAAAAAAAGAAAAAAGAAAAGAAAAAAACAGGAGGATTAACCCTTAAATTTTTTTAACCCTTAAACCCATCAATCATAGTTTAACCCTTAAACATCAACATACTGTAGCATTGGCCTTCCGGGGTGTGTGGACGAGCAGGCATCGGACAGGTCATATAGCACCAAAGCTAAAGCAAAAATGTAGCATGTAAAAAATGTGCATATTATTATTATTAGGTCACAAAAACAACCATAAAAACACAATTTTATGAATCCGTGCCATTTCTTTGCCTATGTGACCCTTTTATTCTTTTGCTCAGTCATGTTTGTATAGTTGGTTAAAATGAAAAAAATAGCCCAAGTTCATTATATTGCCTAAGTTGTGCTAAAAAGAAAAAGGATGCGTCACTCTATATTGCACAATCCTGACCCATATATGTAAATAAATATAAAAAAATAGAAATTAAGGTTTTAGGTTGTTTTCAGGTGTGAAATTAATAGAAATACTGTATCAAATAAATCAAAATACTGTGCTAAAGATCTAGCACTTTTATGCTAACAGGTAATGTCGGCCCGTTCCCGCTGGCTACCACCACAAGTATATTTCAGACCTATGGGAAACACTGCAATGTATCAGGATTTTTGCTGAAATGACTCAAGAGATATTGAGAAAGAATAACCGCTGTGTCTTGACCATGGATGTAGCCCTCTTCTGTTTGTGTTTCCGATTGGCTGATGCATGTCACTCTATGCAACAACGAGATATTAGAGAAATAAAACACTTCATGTGCTGTAATCCACTTCCTGTCAACATGAACCTCGCCATAGCCTGGCCGCTCTAAAATAAAAATGTTTCTCTTCCGAACACTGTGTACATTGTGCGCCCGTGATATACACTGACATCTCAAGATGCAGCTAATGAAGCGGTGGTTTATAGGTCACATACAGACAAGCTGCGATTCACACACACAGAGTACCTGTGAAAGAGCGAGCTGAGAATATGCCGAGACTGCTCGTGACCGCTCTCGCCGTTCCCTGGATCTCTGATCGCTTCTGCCATGTCGTTCTTCTTACCGCGTAACTCGGAGTTTGTGCAACGGGTTCCTCTTCATACTTCTCTAACGGTCTGAGAGAAGTCAGCAGACACGCTGATGCACACTAACAAACACTATGGGAGTGAAAGGGCTCAGCTGGATCTGCGGGGCATAGATAAGTCTCTTGTTCGCTGATAAGGAGGCCTAGAAGTCACTGATTAGTCGCCGTCACCTTAGATCATGCAGGGAGTGACGGAAACGCTTCAAATGTACCAAGCACCTCCTGCTCCTCCTAAAATCTTCTCAGTGGTGGTATTCAGACTAAAGCCTGCTGCATCGCTCTCGTTAGGTGGAGAAGAAGATGAAGTGAGGATTAAATTCTACTAGCGCCATCATTCGCGGTAGTCAAAGGGCATTCTGGGGAATGTAGGAAATTAAAGTTGGAATTAAAGTGAAAATAGTCCAACATGTCAATGAAATTTTTTTAATTAAAAGTAATTAAACACTGCATGTTAGTTTTTCATTTACATTTTTTCTTGAGGAAAATGTTCAAATGTACTCAGCTTCAAATTTACAGTAGAACCTTGCTATTCGACTGCCCTCCCTTACGAACTTTCGCCTCAGGAACTGAACTTTTGCAAGAAATTTGCATCGGCACACAAGAATTTTCAGCACTCGAACAAACGAACCGAACATCTGGGAGCCGTTCAAAACTTGTTTGTCAGTGGAAAGCCAAGCAAAGTGAACTTACGAATTTTAGGATTTTTTTTTCAGTCAGTGAAAGCTATTTCGAAATAGCTGAGTCGACCCTCAATACCAATGTTACCTTCGGTCAATGTTCAAAAACGAAGCACTTCAAAATGCGTTCAAAATGTTAAATTTATTTTTTTTGCACGGATTAGCTGCATTTACATTATTTCTTAAGGGAAAATTTGTATCGTAATACGGATTTTCGCCTTAAGAACTCGCCTCCAGAATGAATTCAATTCATGCTGTATTTAAGTATCAAATGTACTGACTGAGCTTGTAAAATTTGCTCAGTTTGCTCAATTTGCTTTTAGTCAAGTATTTCCGCCACTTTTAAAAACCATACCCGCTTCTGATTTCAAAAACCTGCTACATGACTCGGCATTTTACGGACAGAAGGCAAGTCATGTATCGTGTACAATAGTCAGCAGGTGCCGATATTACTGTTTCAATCGTACAATTGCGATTATGTAACGTAGCAGATGGAGGGTGGCGATTATGTAATGTCAGCAGGGGGCGATATTACTGCTTGAGGCGCACCATTGCGATTATTTGACACAAAGCCAACCACAAATGTAGTAAGTAAAGGTATTTGCGGTAGGATGTAGTAGAGTAAAAGTAAAAAGTAAGCACTAATAAAAAAAAAGAAAAAAAAAAGTTAAATTTACTTAGTTACCTTCCACCTCTAAAGATAACGTGGGGTTTGTTGAAAAACTTGTAGCACCATTTCACCTCCAGACAAACTTTCCCGGCTAGGGTTATGTAACGATGAGCGTGAGACAGGCCAGGATATGGATAGTCTTGAGTTTGGGTTTGTACTAAAATATGAAGTAAGCGTTATATTATTAGAATACGGACTATTTCAAGAAAAGTTTAGATCAATTCTAAATGAAAAAAAGTCATAAATTTCACGTTTTATAATTGTCTTTTTTTGTTTGTTTTTAAATAAAACTGATATAAAATGTACCTGATAGTTATTTTTTCTGTACAATATATACGCTATAAATTAAAAATAAATAAATAAAGTGCTGAAGGAACAATTGATTTTTGGCTCTTGGAGGTCAGAACTTTCACCATTCCTGTCCCTTAATGAAAATAAATGAAAGATGCAGGAAGCTGTACTGCATTGTGTGCTTCTCAAAACAGTTTCCCCTTCTGAGACGTCTGTACGTTCACACACCGCTTTCCTGTGTTTATGCACGGCCTCGATAAGGCGCTGCAACGCATGTGCGCCTAATGGGGAAACGCCAGCGCTCCTTCCTCAAATATTATTGCAAAAAATGCGAGAACCGTGCGCTTCCTGAGAGAAGAATGGTTTGGAGACGGAGAGTCCATGTGGTATAGCCTGTGTCACCGCTTGCATATTTATTACCAGCAAAACACCAGATGTCTTGAATATTTTTTAAAAAGAAATAGCGATTAAAATAAAATTTAAAAAAAGCTAATATAATGGCTGCATTGAATTTATACTTAAATCACCTAAATCACCATGGTTACCACGCATACGTATTTGTCTGCTTTGCACAATAAAGGCCATTTAACTCAACAGGGACTCTATTCTGCAAAATTCATTTTTGAACATTAAGTCTGCATGAAATCACATAAAACATAAGAGAAGTTTTCTTTTGTATTGGCCAGGCTTAAACAAGCAAATCAGATTTTCCCCTATTGTGACCTCATATACTGTACTGTACATAAGAGACCCTTCTACAAAACAGTGCTTAAGTCTCACTTAGTAGATAATTAGAAAAGCCTAACCGAGCCTTCTTCAGCTCCCAGCTGCGTTTGAACTTAATAAACATCGATGATGTCGATGTTAATGTCATCAGGAATTAACCTACATCTTAGATACATTTTCTCTCTTATTTTGTTCATGACAAATGTGAGTGGGGAACACCAGGAAAGCGGTGGGAAATGCCTAATGTCCCAAACACAGACGGTTCATATGTTCTGGTTGGCTAGAAAAAGACTTTTTATAAAAGGAAAGACTGTAATATTTAAAGCAAATGTTTTCATTACAAATAATGTGATCAACGACCAGTAAGTTTATATGCGGATGTGTTAGTGGGACTTCAAATCATAGCTTTGAACTAGCACACCCACATAATACCATTGGGAGCCGAGTTTTTCCTACATGTATAACATATGCCCTCTGCACATGCTCACAGTCCTCACTCCAAGTTTGACATACAATGAAATACAATGAAATGCGTAACACTATACGAAGGCACAAAAATATACGGTTGTGTTATGTGACTTTAGATAATAGAAACGGCCACAGAGTGAGGCAGTGGTCCTTGGCCCATCATCCAGTGATCACTAATTCGTATCTCGGTTGATGATGTCGCCTCCCGCAGAGGGGGAGGGACTCTAGCTCTCTCACATCAATCCGCGGCTCTAGCCAATCAAGGGCGTCTGTGAGCTCATGAAAGCGAAAGGAGTGGAAGGCAAATACTCACCGCTTCAGGGCTCGCAAAATTTCTAAATTCCTGGTAGCCCTTCGGGCAGGCACTCTTCAGTTTTTGGTAGCCCAAATTTAATTTAAATAGCCCAAATAAAAAAGAGATTATTTTTAAGGTATAATATTGTAAAGGTAACAAAACCTCAACCAAAAAAATTGTTAAAACACGAATTACAACTTTATAAAAATTTAAATCAACTCAAATATTTAGTTCTAATTGAACAGACATTTCT
>JAQQZT010000038.1:25978497-25997495 GCA_030068275.1 Clarias platycephalus | reverse complement strand
AATCGGCATCAATTCGAGCTTCGACTTCCCACTTCCAATTACCTTGACTTCTCCATTAAGATCACTCTCTCTCTCGTCTATACCACTTTATCCTGTATACAGGGTCGCGGGGGCCTGGAGCCTACGGTATCCCACGAGACTTATTTTTTTATTATTTTTATACTTGGGGACAATTTGGGAACGCCAATTAGCCTAATCTGCATTGTGGGAGGAAACCAGAAGATGCAAATTCATGCACAAAGACCCCGAGGCGGGAATCGAACCCAGCCCTGGAGGTGCACGGCGACAGCGCTAACCACTAAGCTACTGTGCCGTCTCCATTAATATGAGACAGTTAAAAAACATTTACACATTCAAATATCAGTTGTTGTTTTTTTTCCCCCTGAGGGATAGACTTTGGAAATGAGTCTAAATCTGCATGTCTATGGACTGTAGGAGGGACTCGAACCCACGACCCTGGAGGTGCAAGACCTTGTTGCTACACACAATGCCTCCAACGGAGTGAATGGAGACTGCCGAGAGGACGACACAGGCCTCATCATTAAAAGTCTTCCTCGCTTCTAATCACGTATGACGCAAGTCTTTATTTTTGTATGCAAAGCGTACGTGATAATCTGGGGTGTTGTAATGCCGTCACTGCACTGCTTCCTCCTGCCGTCACTCAAGTTTGTTTCTCTCATGCCTGTGCACCATTTTAAAACATGGTGTGATAAACCTAATGACCATACCTATTTATAATAATCTCTCTCTCTCCGTCTCTCTCGAGCTGTACTGTACTGTATTGCTCCCTGATGTGATCCTGGTGTGATCCTGACACACTTCCCCTTCTGTACCTCCCTGATTCATCTTCCTATTTCTTCTTTTCTACACTCGTGACTCATCTGATCCTAAGTCGAGTCCCTAAATACCGCACCTACATCAAAAAAAAAAAAAAAAAAAAAAAACACTTCTACACCGTTAGATTTTATAATCGCGCAATCACTCTAGAAAAGGCTAGGTTACCTTTCCTTTTATGCAAAATCTTTAGCTCGAGCAGCTTGTTCAAGATCATTATTTCCACCTCGCGCTCATGGTTAGAAGAGTAAAAATAAAACGCAAACAGGGTATCGTCATGGCAACACCTTTTAACCACTTAAACCAGAAAAGCCTGAAACCTGGGTGTCAGTTACAGACAGATGAAAAGACAGGTTGAAGGCTTCTTCTTCTTCTCTTAGTCAGGAAACACACACTATCCACAGTTACATGGACAATATTTCAATATTTATCAGATTGAAATCTTTCTAATCCGAGATTCCAACTTAACTGCCTATGTGGATCGGATGCGCTTTTAAATTTAATCAGAATTTAAAAAAAATTTAATTATGTGCAAAAACGTTTGATCTACGATAAATATACTGTAACAAAATTAATAATAAGATCAAACAAATCCCGCCCTCTGCGTTATGATTGGTCACAAGAATTCAGTCTCATCTATGGTTGGTTAGATGCTTTACTGGACAAACTGTCTATTCAAGCTACAGTAGAAACCCAGTGAATAAAAGACTGAAGTAAAGTCTGTTGGGAGAGGAGTGATGATTAGTTAGGACAAGAACGTGAAGCCAGTCAGAGGAGGGTGGGACATGATTTGTGCTTTGCCAAACTGGGAAAAATATCCTTTGCTGCCATCTCCCTGTCGGGCAACACACCAAAATGGGGCATCTTGTGGAAGATTATGAAATGTTGTTGCACTTCCTGACGCAACCCTCCCATTTCATCCTGGCTTGGGACGGGCACTTGGGTTTTGGGCACTGGCTGGAAATTTATTTATTTGACAATAAATACATTTACAGTACATTCTCCAGAAAACCGCTACAGCACTTTGAGAGTTTACCAATCAGAAATGTCCTTCTTAGACACTGAAGTAACCCAACCGTTGCTACTGTCCCCCCAGTCACTGCAGTGCAGGTGTGAACGTGCTGCACCAGGTTCAGTTGTACGGTAACTGCGGTGCGAGCTAAAATGGCGCCCCACTTGTGATTAAACAATGAGGACCGCTATCCGAGGGCGCCGTGGTCTCGCATGACGATGCACGTCCGCACTTTGTCCGCACTCTGCAAAAACTTTGCTTTAAAGCTTGTAAAGCATTCTCCTTATAGTCCTGATCTCGCTCCATCGGACTAAATAATTAACACTCTCTTAGTGGTAGGTTTCTCACCTGCTACTCTTTTGGGTCAGGGGTCAATTCCTAGGCAATGCCCGAACCCCAGTGGTTCCCGAGGGTTGAGACAGGAACCTGTTGTAAAACCATCGCAAGGTGTGTACGGATTAGATGGAATGCATCTGAAGCTTCAGTTCTTTTAAATTCAGGACAAATTGAATCCGAGCAGTGGGACAGGTTTCCGTTTTCCTAAATTAAAAAATGTATTACAGTTTGATGCAATGGGGGAATCTTTTGTATTATGATGACTGCTACGGGATAAATACGCTCAGTATCAGTTCATAATGAATTTTGAAAAAGAAACGAAGCGAAAAGGAGAAACGGAGAGTGAGAGCATAAAGGGAGTATAAGATTCCTCAATTAGTTCATCCATCATTTATCCATCTCAATGCAGGATTAACCTTGCATTAAGCCGAGTGCATTCCACAGCTGGCACACACACACACTTACCATCGCAGAGCAAAAGGCCAAAGGAGCTCCAATATGCACATACACAGATATAGATGAAAGGTATCGAGTGAACACCGTACGATATAAATAAATAAGTCGAAACACGCGTCAAGTTTGACGTGAAAGATTTATCCTGATGCACAACTTCTGCTTAGAGCTTCTGCCTTCGTGACTCACCTTCTGCTATCGTACAACGCTTCAGTGAAGAAACTCATCCCGTCCTCGCAATCTGCTCATACCGAACCATCCTTTCATGCTACGGCCTGTCCCTTCACCTGCATTTATAACCCAGTGTCAGTCAGAACAGAACATAAGAGGCTCTCCACCTTTCTCACAGAGATGTAATCTTCGCCACCATGACCTCTGACCTGCTCGTTAGACATTCGCGAAGAGATTTCTTGTAAAGCTGCTACGTCTGTCTTTAAGTTAAACAGAATTCTGTGAAACACGAACAATCCTCACACAAAATCTTCCTGCTGATGTCAGTGGATCGAGGGCCGAAGGGATTCAGAGACCTACTTCACCGAAAGCGTGTACTGACTCAGGTTTAGACGTTACACAACAGCAGCACACCTTCATCGAGCTCGAAGCGCACGTGGATCGTGACAGCACGCGCACACTTAAGCTGATCTGTACAGCGAGCACTCGCAGAATAAGAGCACAGTCGAGGTCTCGAAATGTTTTAAACTTACTGTATGTTTTTTGTTTGTTTGTTTTTTTATCTGGATTAAGGTTCAGAAAAGGGAAGTCAGTCAAAAAAGTGGCAAAGGCCTCGCTCGCATTGCTCACGTGGCTTTCGGTTCCTTTTGGTTTGGCCTGAATCGATTTCGTGACCGGCGAATCCGTTCCCTGTGCACACGAATTGGCGAGAGAACGGAGGGGTTCTGATCAGACCTAAATGATTTAATAGTGTGAACTGACTCAATAACATAAATGCACCAATAAAGGATTGATTAAATTGCAGAATTAATCTAATGGCACAGCCCTCAGGATGGAATTCAACAGGAACGACCCGATACAATATTATCACGATCTCTGGGTGCAGATTCAATTTGTATATATGATTCGGTAAGTATCATGATTAGTAAATAGCATAATAATAATTAGCTTCTACCTCACAGGATGCTGTGCCGCCTGCCAATGTGTGAGTACAGGTCGTCCCCTACTTACGAACAAGTTCAGTTCCGGGAGCACGTTCGCAAGTCGGATTTGTTCTTAAGTCTTAAGGGTGAGTTTTGTACACCTTTGACATGAATATAAAAAGTAAAGCATACCAATCCAATTGACTAAATCTTTGTGCCCTTACCCAACACTGCCATTATGTGGCCAAAAATCCTAACCGCGCCAAGGGAAATGAATCCCGCAGTGAAGTGTGAAATCGTGAGAGGAATCCCGGACGTCATTTTCTCTCAGAGCTGTTTTCCACTGTATTGGACTGTAAACTTTTGTTGAGGATTTTCCGAAATTAGGATTATTCACCATCAGGACAGCTTTACACGACAGCTGCGACCTTGAATACAGGATAAAGCCGTACAGACGGTGAGTGAGTATAAATATTGGTATCTGGTGCACTGCAGTGTCTACGAATGTTCACGTCTGTGGAAATTCGTAACTCGAATGTTCGTAAGTCGGGGACTACCTGTAGTTTAGAGCACGGGATTGTAGAGGAACTGCAAATTTTTGCAAAGGTATATAAAATGAACTCTAAAATAGATTTTGATGTCAGTGTGGCAATACATGAATTGCCACATAAAAGAATCGTGGTATGCAACTGAAACCATTCCCCCCACACACGTCAGTGAACACCACACAACCTTTGCTTGACATATTTATTTTCTATTTAACTACGATGCTTAAGCAGACCTGCTTTTCTCACGGAACACTGGGTAAAACTTTTCTTCTTGTCTCTTTCCAAATCGTTCCTCCTCTAATCTCCGCCTCTCCCGCCAGCTGAAGCTGCTGTGCTCTATAAAAAGCTGTCATGGGGACACATGTTCCAGACGAGAAGCGACGAGGGCTCGAAAAAGACACACATGGAGCGCTCGCAGCGTGTAAGATGCTAGGGCAAGAAGAGGAGGGGAGAGGATATAAAAAGAAGTGTAAAATGGGTGATATGTACAGTGACAAAAAAAGAAGGGAAAAAAAGAGAAAAAGATATGGAAAGACGAGACATATGGAAAACAAACAACAACAAAAGATGCTGACAAAAAAATGCGAAGAGAAAGACATGCTGAGAGACTAAGCGAGAGAAAAAGAGAGGGAAGAGAGAGACATGAGGTGACGCCTAGATTCAAAGGTGTCCCGGTTCAGCATGCACGCACACTCACAATGGACACTTTATTAGAAACACTTGTACACCTGTTAATCTAATGTGGAAGGTGCCGAAGATTCAAAAACGACCTTCTGACATGTCTGCTCTCTATGTGACTAGTTTTGGTGAGACTGCGCCTAGATGAGTTTCAGATTCATGTTCTTGCTTGCAAGAAATGCACACACACATCGTTAACTGATCCATTAAGCCATACCACAACAAGACGGAGTGCAGTTGTAATGAATATTAGCACTGATGTGATGCGGTCCTAAGCATCCTGATGGTGAGGATTCCTAATTTCGGAAAATCCTTAAATCCTCAGAGTTCATGGTCCAATACAGTGGAAAACAGCTCTGAGACAAAACGGCGTCTGGGATTCCCCTTGTGACTTAAAGGCGCAGAGACAACATTTCACTGTGAGATTCATTTCCTTAGCCGTGATTACGGTTTTTGGCAACATGATGGTAGTGTGGGGAAACGGGACAAATTTAGGCAAGTAGATTGGTATGCTTTACGTTGTATATCCGTGTCAAAGGCGTGTAACACTCACTTTGTCTGACTTAAGAACAAATCTGACTTACAAACATGCTCCCGGAACGAAATTCGTTTGTAAGTCGGGAACCACCTGTACTGATATTCAGTGCACGGCCTTGAGTACGATAATGCTTTTATACAACGGTTCTACAAACACCATTAATTTTCAATATATTCCGATTAGTTTTTTTGTAATTAATCGATTATTTGGCAAAACGATGCAGACACATTCACTTCTGTGTGACTGATTCGTTTCTGTTGACCTGGAGACCGAGAATTATTGCGATGAACAATTATCTGGAACTAGCGGCGTCACGCATTTTCACACTATCCAAACGAAAATGTATACAATTATTTAAGCCATGCTGGCTTTGGTTTTCATTCGATTCAAGCTGAGATCGGATATTCATACCTCACACTGAGGGTAACACCATCGCAGTTGTTTACCACCTCGTACCATCTCTGCATCGAGTGGCCTACTAGCCCAACGGTTTCCACACATTGGGTCATGACGAGACGGTGGATGACAGGAAATTTTATTGGGGTCGCCATTGCTCCAATTTGCATCTGTGTTAGCTGAAAATATTTGTTTTGCATTAATTACTCAGTAGCTCATACTGTATATATATTTATTAACTTATTCACTAGAGCTGTGCGAGGGAATCGATTACGCAATTTAATAAAAACTGTTCGCTTAATCTTTGGAGAAGTCTGAGAGTTTATTGCTAAATAGAAAAATCTTCAATTTAATTGTTCCTCTGCCAAAACTGTGCAAACATTTACACCTACTTTTTTTCACCACAAGCATAAAATTTTTTCAAAGAGTTTGTATAAACTTGCATTATTCCTCTGGTGTGACTTGTAACGTTTTGTTCTGACGAGAAGTGAAAAACAGAAAACGTTCACACCCTGTAGAGGATGTTTGTGTGCCACCACATCCTCAGTCAGAGCCAGATGCAGGTGTAATAGTGATGAAAGTACGTTGTGGCTGTTTTTTTTTTTTCCCACTGTGTTCTAAAAAGATATGGTGCTTGACTTGACAGGAAGCAGAAGGATGTAAATAGCAACCCTCGTCTAAACTTCCCTCAGACCTCTTTTAAAAAAAGATTCGAAAAAAAGGGAGCAGAGCACTTCAGTGCTTTCATTTACTTCTATACATTCTGTATGATGATAACTGATTTGCCTATAAACGATTCTGAAGTAAATTTACAAAAAGAAATAATATAGATAGATGAATTAAGGCTGCCTCCAATTATTATTTTGGTAATCGATTAATCAATAAATTATTGAAACAATAAATCGGATTACAGCTGTCACAATTAATCAATACCTCTTATTTATCCATCATCTCATGAGCTTTTTGAATCGACGTTGCTTTGTGCATGTGGTAACTAACAATTAAGATTACAACTATTAATTAAAGCTTAAAGATGGTGGATGGTTATTACGGGAGTTAAGTTAAAGAAATAGAAAAAAATAAAACTGAGATTAAATCTGTGGTCAAGCGAAGTGAAGTGTGAGGGGCCGGAAAAGTGAGGTAAGTGAGAAAAGGACACACACCTGAGGAGAATATGACTAATTAGTGTGCGTGTGTGATGCTGTGAGCTGAAAAAAAAAAAATGAAAAGCACAACAGCATGAAAGAAAGAGACAGCGAGATAAAGAGAAAATGCACGTGCAGAGCTCAAAAGCCAGCAATAAGGCACACGTGCATGTGTGAGAATATAACTGAAAAATGTTCACTGAAGAGAACCGGAAATAAAAAACCGCCGACTCACAGCAGCACGCGCGCACTAATTATCCACATTCTCTTCAGGTGTGACTCTTTTCCCTGCTAAGCGGCCACGCCCCCCCATCACAGAGCCTCTCCCGCCGATTCTAGCTGCTGTTTTTGCTCAAGTTAAGAGTGAAATGTTCCCTCATGTAGTGGATTCCTGATCATAAAGGTGTTTCCATGGCACCTCACACCTACATGTCAGAACGTTTACAGTTCATGTGAGAAATCAGACGTGATGACGTCGACAATTTAATGTGTTGCCGACTAATTTGATGACATCATTGCACCTCTAATATGACTGGACTAATTGATGCCTTTCACCCACATCGGACGGTTCGGTCTCCTTTTTTGGGATGAAATTGAGGGCAGCCCAGATTTACAGAAGAACGAGGCATGGCTTCGACACACGTGCTTCAGTTCTGAGTTGGAAAAGTATGTGCACGTTCATAAAACTTGACTGTCTTGTCCAAAACTGTCAATCACCTAAGTAACCACACCCTTTTCATTCATTACCAATAGCTCAGTCACCTCTCAACCCACATCCTCTACTACTGTACTTGAGTCAAGTCCCAACTCAGAACAGTTCCAGCCGGTATCCTCTGCGACTGAACTCGGCCAAGTCCAAACCCATATACTCTACTACTGTAGTCAGCGATGTCACAATCCACAATCCACTTGCAGCGGTCAACCACAACATTAAAACCACCGCAAGGCTGATTAGCAATTATATAGCAGTAAACTGGTGACAGGACCATGGACACCCAAGTCTGTGGGGATCCACAGAAAAGCCAATGCATCACAAAAAGTTAATGCTGACTATGATAGAATAGAAACACCCAGGACATCACCGCTTGCTGTGTACTGGCCTTAGCAGGCAAAGAGTTCAAGCTTTCAAACTTCCCCGTGTCTCCATCCAATCGAGTCTGATCCATGGAGGACCAACAAACAAGTCCGATCCGGACAAACACGTCTGATCCATGGAGGCCCGACTACTTGCCTGTAACGTACAGCACTTAAAGGAAATGCTGCTAACATCCTGGTGCCTGATACCACAGCACACCTTCAGAGGTGTTGTGGAGTCAGGTCTCGAGGGGACCAGGCACTGTTTTGGTAGCACAATGGGACATCTTCAAACCACATTTCAGTGATTCCCACAGGTCTGGAATATACAGGAGGTACGGTGGTAGCCGGGGCAACGGGCCGGCGTCATCTGCCAGCGCAAAAGCGGTCTATTACGTACAACAAACCACAAATACGTGTGAACTTTAACACAATATTTTGATTTAGTTAATATGTCCATTAATTTGACATTTCAGAGGTCCAATCTATTAACCCCAATCAACCAGCATGTGAAGCGAACTAAATATGCTTTGCTATACAGACATGGTACTGTTCAGCAGAACAAGTAGTCCTTAAAAACCAGAGAATTTTAGCCTTTTTTTGTGTTTGCATTACTATATATATAGGATTTAGAAATATGGAGCAACACTATCTTGTTTTTTTTAGGCAATATAATATGATGAACTGATTTTTAGTTCTTTTTAACCAACTACACACACATGACTGAGCAAAAAGAAAAAAGAAAAAAAAAAGAAAAATGGGTCAAACAGGCAAAGAAATAGCACAGATTCATCAAGATCAAAAACAAGATCATGTGTTTTTATGGTTGTTCTAGGTTGTTTCTATGATTTAAAAAAATTATATCTATATAATAATAATATATTATTCTAGTGAGTAGAACGCAGTTGTGTTTGTCAGGTCAATCCCTTATTCCGACAGCAATAAAATTTCAAATAAAGTTTCAAAATTCACATACATATATATATATGAATTAGTTTTAAGTGTATAATCCTACACTTTAAAGAGCTGCATTAACATCCACATGCTTCATTTAACATCATACATTATTATTCTATAAGAGAAGCAAAAGAATTAACACTCGCGCTCAAAAAGCTGTAAGCTAGTTCATTAAATGTACGATTATAAATGTGCTAATTACAGCAGGCAGACACTACGCTGTGTTCGGCCTTTAATCACGTACATGGTACTCAAGAATTCATAGACTCGGAACTAAAAGCCCAGTCTCGTCTACTCATTAACGTTTAATTTGCTCAAAACGGCCTGCAGGAATGCCCATGTTTTTTTGTTTTTTTTTTTAAAACAGGACTCATTCAGCCAGATCATCACTCAGCATTAACGCACGTGCTGGTGTCAGACACCACTGACTGATACGCTCAGATCAGGTGTCTGCGCAACTCTCGGCCCGGACTGAGCGCTACAGCTGGTGTTTCTCAGTAATACGGGTCTATGAGCAGTAACTAAAACCCACCTCTAAACATTAACCACTGCATGATAGATGAGCGGGATCCCAGCTAGTGCGCTGTAGTGACGACGTGCGTTTTTTTTTAGTAATGGTATGGAGCTATAGAGCATTTAATCGTGATCGACATTCGAGACATTAATATCCTGTTGTTTAAATCCGTTAGTTCTGGTTAATTTTCAATTAGATTTACAAAACTGAAATACTTTTTTTTTTTATTTGTTAAAAACGACCTCTTGTGCCAAACCTGCAGTACCATTAGGGCTCACTAGAGGGCTAGTGCTCACACTTTGGGAAAACACTGCTTTACCCTTTGAGGAAACATTTTAATTCGGAGAGACAACGTCTTCCAGGATGACTCCGCCCCTATTCTTCATCAACGAGGGAGCGAGGGCTCACTGGGACATGCTACAGCCTTCACACTGACCAGATCTCAGCGCCTCCGTGGGAGTTTTTGACTGGCTTGCTAGACAGAGCTTGCTACACCGCTGCCACGATCATCAGTGATGTTCAGCGCGCCGGTCCGGTTCCAAGAGACTTGTCGGATCGATGCCAAAGTACAAGGTTTATTGAGTTTGCTTGAAAAGCGGGAGATTTCTGACTGACAAGCGACAGGCCACGTGGGAATCGCGGGTGCACTGCTGCTGCTGCTGCTGTTCATAAACCCCAGACGGCTTCACGGCGTCAAGATGACGGACAGATTTGGCATTTGCTTCACGTTTGTACAGGGGACGAACAAGTTGGATATAAAGACGTAGAAAGCTAACACACAGTATTAGAACGAGCTGATTAATACAACTCGAGCTGATCCTCCTGTCGTAGAAAATCCATCAACACCTCCTGACCAATGGGAATCAAGAACTCACTCTACAGCAGCCACGAGTCCTAGAAGACGTTTTTATAACCTGACACACTGCCTGCGCTCGACTACTGCTTCCCCTTCAGCCCTGACAGAGAGAAATTCGGTCTCGAAGCCAAGACGTGACCTTTGCTCAAGTTTCTGATGACAAACACTAGTTCAGATGTATAACCCAGCAAACCCAGAGCGCGCTGACTTAACAGCGAAAGCATTCGTGTGGCTGCAACACTTTCCTTAAATAGATACACACACAAAAAAAAGAAAGAAAATACCCCTGAGCTCCAATTCTGCGAGTGGCTTACAGTCACTGCTGATAAAGATCATGATATAAATGATTAACGTTTACGATGTTGTTTTAATAAAAACCCAGAAAGATAGCCCTTCCCACTGTGTTTTATTAGGGAGAAGACATGGAAGGTGTGCTCACGACACAACTGCCCCAAAGGGCAACACAGAGGCACAACACAAAGGTGTGTACAAGATGTTACAAGATTTTTTTTTTCCAGACAGACAGAAACTGATGCATGGATAGACAGACAGACAGACAGATAGACAGACAAATAGACATACACGAAGACAGTCAAGAAAAACAAGAAAGTAAACTCATACACAGAACACAGACAGACAGACGGACGGACAGACAGACAGGACAGACAGACGGACAGGGCAATTAGGTACATAGATTTACACAGAGATATGAGGAAGGACAAACATGCATGGAAAGGTAGGCAAACAGGCAGACATGCAGGTAGACAGATGGAGACACGTATAGACAAACAGACAAGTAAACTTATATAGAGGGAGACATACAGAGAGACAGACAGATGGGTGGATACATGAGAGACAGACAGAGAGGTTGATAGCTAGTGAAACAGACAGACAGGCAGACGGACATAGATTTATGGACAGACAGGTGCATTGATAAATAGACAGACAGACAGATAGATTAGACAGATAGAAAGACAAGCAGGCAGACAGACAAGTAAAGAAAGCCATACAGACAGATAGGCAGATGGTTGGATAGATGCACAGAAGGACATAGACAAAAAGACAGATAGACAAGTACAAATATACAGACAAATAGACATACTGTGCAGATACAATAAGATACATGGATAGATGCACAGACAGACATCGGACAAACTGACAGACGGACTGAGGGTCAGATAGGGCTTGGATGCACAGACAGACAGGCAGTGACAGATAAAGTGTAATTTAAAAAAAAAAAGTCTAAAACATTTCTTTCATCCAGATATGACAGGTTCAGACAAGTTCAAACCCTGAAGATACCCCAGCCCTCCGTGGGCAGGAGACGAAGCGAGCAAAACAGTCTGGGTGGAAGGGCGGCCCTGGCTCTCTCTCCCTCTCTCTCTCGGCTACACAATCGTGGGTGTCATGTGGAAGGGGGCGAACAGTGCTTTGCTAATAGTGTGTTCTGATGTTGTATCCCTGTGATGTAGACACGGTCGGGTGGCTTAAAAACCGTGGCTTATGGAAAGATAGATGAACGAATGGAAAGGAAGAGAGAGAGAGAGAGAGAGAGAGAGAGAGAGAGAGAGAGAGAGAGAGAGAGAGAGAGAGAGAGAGAGAGAGAGAGAGCCTGAATGGAAACTTGCACCACAACTATTATAACCTATAAAAAACCTAACCGGAATATCAACAAATATATTCTGTCGATTCTGTATACTAGTGTCTGTCTTTTCACAACCATAAAACAGAATAATTGCTGTTTAGGGTAAACATTTACAGCAGTTGGCAGACGCTAACAGATCCTTACGCTGGCTCACTAGGTCACTGATTTCACATTAGGCACGATCGATGTGTACCATACCCAGGAACGACTGATGCACTGATGACATCACGTCTAAACCGCGATATACCTCCTTGCTACGACTGGCTTCCATATCCGATTCGATCCATGTTCGAGGACGCTGTATCCTTCTCGAGACCACTTTTCCATCACGGGTTCCCGAGCATGGAACGATTATGTTCGCACTGACCAAAATTAATCATACTTTGAACGGGCCATAATGTGAAAATGGCCTAGAAGTACAATCAGTCCAACACTGTTAAGGAGGGAAAACAACCAAAAAAATAAATAAATAAACACGTTTCATCGTGCTCGTAACCGTGTCTGCATCAGCACAACCCATCTATGCCTGCTCCTATCCGACGCATCAGATCCGGGAAGATGATGAGGATGATGAGGCTCGGGAGTCTGCTTTTAACTCCTATGTTTAAAAGCGTAGCTGCATCTAAAGTGCTTCCTTCAACTTAACAGACCGAGTGCATCCAAACATTTGTTCTGACACGCACAAGCTCTAGACTGAAACTGAAAGCTTTGCTGATTCCAGGAATAGAAGCGACTGTAGAAAAACAACCTCGCAGCATAACGGTTATTTAAATATCACCTTTAAAAAAAAAAAAAGGTGAAATCTTGGAGATGTTCGGACTGCCCAGAGAACAGGATCAAAGATATGTGTATATGCGTGTGTGTGTGTGTGTGTGTGTGTGTGTGTGTGTGTGTGTGTGTGTGTGTGTGTGTGTGTGTGTTTGATTGCATATATTTGTATAACTTCTGGCGACTGCTCACACTCATGTCACAGTTTCTATACATTAAAAGGTACCACCTTTTTTAAATTGCAAATATAAAAACAACAAGGTTCAACAAGGATCCTTGAAATTCCGTTGGTTTCGCTCCTATTCCGACCGAGCTGTTTCAGTGTCTGTAGCTTTAAATGCAATTCAGCTGCCGCCTCCTATGTCTCTTTGTGGACCTGCATTTTCCGAGCTGAGCAGGAAACAGGACGTCCCTGAAACCACCAAACTCCCCGATGGTGGTCGGGACTCGATACAGAGGAGGGGCTATGCACCACTTTTTTTTTCTTGCCTGTAATGTCGTCATACCAGGTGAGAAATTTGAACGGCGTGATCACCCAAATTTTTTTGATGGAATAGAAAAAGAAAGAAAAAAAGGAAGGGGTGGACGAGGGGTTTTATATTTTGTCTAAGTAAACACACACACACACACACAGCTCCTCTTTAAGCAGCACCAAGTCATCATATGAAAAGCGGGAAAAAAAAGCCACGCATGAGAGCATTTCTGCTCCGTGAGCGATGGAGATAGTGAGACATTGGCGTTTCAGTGATGTATCATGATTGTGTGGCGAACTTTTGCTAATAATTTTTTTATTCATACGTGTTTGTATTTGAGGCGACACTGTACTGTGTATAAATATTAGTTTTTATACACTGTGGGACAAATAAAGGTATATCTTAAATTATCTTATTCCACTCTGAACTATTCACATAATGTGCAGCACAACATCCTGTATTTGCTAAGATTGATTAGAAGCATAACACCTTAAATAAATAAATCATTATAAAATCCTGATACTTATAAAGTCACAATACGAATCGAACCGGCAGCTGGGTATCGAGACGATATCGTATCGGGTGGCACCTGGTGATTCATGCTTGTTTATCCTCTACTCTTGGTGCAGTTCACATCACCGGTCGCTTATTTTAGGGACCGAAGGATTAGCGGTGTCAGAAACAACTGAAACTAAGCATCCCTCTAAACTGCTTTTGATACCTGCTTTAATTGTTCACGAATGATTATCTGACGCCACCCAGACGGGGACGCGTTCCTCTTCAATACGGTTTTCTTCCTCGTGTTGCCTTGGGGTTTTACTGAACTGAACTAACACTCGCTGCCTTGAAGCTGTCGTCAGTTCTCATCCTTTATACGCACAAAAGAAAAAAGTGAGCCTGCTGGACAAGCCTGCAGATGATCCCACGGGTGACCCGTTTGCGTCACAGGTCGATCATGGAGTGTGAGAGGTCAAGAGTGGACAGGATTAGAACCAACACACACACATACTCACAGGCAGGCACACACCCTCCTGCTAAACATAAATGTGGTTATTCGGGTATGGCGAGCGTGCTCAAGTTGATCAGCTGACTTAACGATAAACAAAAAAAAAAATGCAATGTTTCTAAAAGAAGTCTCTATTTGGTTGACTGAACGTTTGCTGATGCGTGCACGGTTATTTATACCACTGTGTGGTGCAAATCCGAACGAAATACATAGCTGTTAAATATTTTGCCAGATTTCATGCACTCGTCCGTGGGTTATCTCATCAGAGACACAAAATCGAGATTCCGAGTCGAAAACTTTCCCGACGCCTGTCTGGAAAATGTTGTTCGGTTACATTCCTGTGCATTTTAAAACCGATGCTTTGTCGAACATGCAAAAATGTACAACAAGACCATAGTGACGAAATGAGGTTAATATTCCTCAGGTTAACCAGAAGAAAGTCAGAGTATGAAATTACGATTCGGACGTAAGCAAAACAATCAAGAGCGCTCTTACTTAAAGGACACCTACTGTATTATGCAAAATATTATAAAACTTTTTAGTCATTTTAATACATTATGGGTCTCCAGTGTTGGTGTAAAAACAAAAACATCCTCAGCGTAATCTTCTTTTGCCGTTCTATTTTAAACAGGCCAATCAGATTCCCCCCCAACTGTGACCTCATATAAGAAGATCCCTTAACCCGGCAATTCGCTCTGCTTGGATCTTCTGAACATTATTTCAGACAATGAAGCATTAAGACACACACTTTAATGAACCTCTAAAATCTATGTTACTTAGTCAAAGAAATAGTAAACCATGTGACCTTTAATTACATAGACGTCTGGTTACATCTACTTTTTATGTTTATCACGTGCATGTCACAGCCTGGCCTTCCATTTCTGTGTCTATAAACTTGTGCTATCAGTCGGTTTGAGGTCACGGGTTAAATTCTATTACGTTATCAGTGTTAGGTTTCTCCCGGATTAACTCTTATCGTACCATATCGAGTCAGTCTTCTGCGAGTCAATCGACAGAAAGCCGGTCGTGTCTGCGCCGTGTGTAAACAACGGCACTCCTGAACCTTTGACTGTCATGATAGCATGCATTCGAGCTAAACACACGAGCTGGAAGAGCTTCAGGAGAAAAAGCTTCACCCGGAAGACCCGGTCTAACACCATATCTATAATACAGGACTGACTTGTACGCCTTAAAAGGAGCCCTAATAATGTTACTTACTTCCTTTTAAGACCTATCTTTTATTTCAGATATCTCTATAAATGATTAAGGAAAGGCTGTATATGGAAAGACAAGAGAAAACCACAGGTAATCATCTACATTTGAAGGTCAAAAAATAAATAGAAAAGCTGAAGATAGAGGAAACCTCAGATTGTGAAAAACGAGGCCAATGCCCACAATCCCCATAGAGTCCAATGTTAAAATGAACAACTGCATGGTGGTGCTTTTTTTATGTACCTCATCAGTTAAAACTATGATAAAGCATTAGGCATAATTAGGGGCGTGGCCAATTTGAGTGACAACTGGAAGCCACTGCCTGGTAGGCATCACTTTTGCTAACTAGAATCATCAAGAAACGTAGAAGTTGACATGGGATGATATCCAAAGTAACGCTAGCGTAAAAATCAACATTAGCCACCTTAGCATCTGAGCTATGCTAAACCTAAGCTAAGTAGCTTGTCTTTACTGAGGTAAATTTGGCGTGTTCCAACCAACAGCCAGGCTCTGTTCGTTCCGCCCATTTGCCCATTTATGGATTAACCCGGGTTTAAGCGCCTGCTAAGACGGCGACACCTAGAGTTCCCACAGTTGAGCTTCAAAACCGCTTTTTAGAAAAAATACGGTTGGCATATGTAGGGTTTGTCAAGGTCTACGAGGAAAGTGTGCAACATTGGATAACATGGGGTGTACAAACGTTGCGCAAAAATCATTCAAAGCAGTCGCCTGGATTTGCTGTTTTGTCACGTGACGGCGAATTCAACCAGAATTGAAAAACAATTCAAATGTTGCTCATTATAACGTCACTTATCAGTGCTGGTGATTACATCACAGTTTGGTAGAATCGACCTAAAGTTGAGGGTGTGATCAGGTAAAGCCTGTAAGACTTACATAATAAATAAACGATTTATTTATTGCTTCTCTTTCCATTTCTCTCTTATTTCTTGTCAATTGTTTTTTTTTATTTTAAGGTCACAGGCGGTCGTATAAGCATTTCACTACATATCGTACTGTGTATGAGACAAATGAAATTTTAATTTGAAGACGGTAAGTTTTTTACGACATCCAAAACCGAGATCTCGGCACTTCCCATCAAATCAGCAGCATTTATTATTTTATTGTTAGTTTTGAGTTATATTGTGTATCATACACACATTGTGTTAGATCGATCAATACACAGCTGGTTAAATCCAACACTATGACTAATTTTAGTGAAAATCCTAGCATTGACTTGCCTCGCTTCGTCACGTTGAACGTGGAAAGGTTACATGAGTGACGACTGACATGTATACGGGTGCATCCTGCGACCATGGCACGGCGACAACAAGAACTTGACAGTCTTACGGGAAACGAAACAAAAGTCAGAAATTTTCGTTCTGCAAAATTCTGCACTGATCATCTCAATCGGTGCAAAAAAAAAAAAAAAAAAAAAAAACCGGGCCAAATAATTAGGTACGGCTGAGAAAATCCAAAAAGCTGACCGGTTAGAAGATGATTTTTTTTTTTTTTTTTAACATTTAACAGTTCCAGCCGATCGTGAGAGCAAATGATGACTAAATGTCTCGACAGGCAGGCAAATGAAACTTCGTCATTAGGACATGCAAAGATTTTGTTTTGTTTTGCACTCAACTGTAGAGAGACATGGACTAAAGTCAAATAGAGAGACGTGGGAACGTCTGAGTGCGGACTAGTCCATCTGGGAATATAGAAGAAAAGACAAGCGAGGACAAAAAAAAAAAAAAAAAAAAAACAGGCTTAAATAGATGCATAAAGAAAGAAAGAAAAAGATCTGAGAGATCTAGATTATTGATGGCTATGATGGGGAGATTTACCGGGGAGCTGGTGAATGACCCGCCTCGGGTGTTACGAAGCAGGGAGGCGAAATTTGCAAGCCAAAGCGGTGGAATGAGCTGCATTTGTTTATTTAAACATGTAGATAAACCAGACGGTTAGATTTAGGACTGATTGTGTACATGGTCCTGGAGAGACAGGGACCCTGACATTTCTCTATCTATCTGTTTGTTTGTTGTTTTATTTGTCAGATTTCCTGTTTGCTCTTCCTGATTGCATGTCACTCTGTTTAACATTTCTGATCTACATTAAACACCGAGTTACTCACCCCATTAACCAATCCATACTGATGGAAAGGAGGTCGATGGACACACTTTCGTCCCCTTCCTCCTTTCTCTTTTGGCTTTCCGGCACTCCAGGTGAGACAGCTCGACCGGAAAGCTCTTCCCGAACTGCTTCTTGAAAACCCCCGGGCTTGATCACGAGCCGATCCGGTGCGCGTTACTGATGAGTATCGTTTGAAAAGTGCCGGTAAAGCAGCTCGAGCACCGGGACGATGGAGCGCATTGACTTTGGCGGATTGGCGAAGGGTAGCACTGGGATTACTTTTCTTCCTCTCCGAAGCCACTCTGACGTCTCGACGGATCTCGAAGCTTTTAACGCGATTATTCGCTCACAAAACCCTTCGGAATTTCCCCGGAGAGGCTCGCGGTGGTGGTGCCTTCACGGCGCATGAGATCGCGCTGAGGTCGCCGTTGCTGTTATCCAGATCTGCCATATACAGGAAGTCCGGAAGTAAACACAGCTCCGGCGCCGAACTACAAACACTTCCGGGTTTCTGGTCAAACACGCGCGCGTGCGCGCGCTGGGGGTGGTGGGAATTGTATTTTTTTTTTTTCAGTTTTATTTATTATTATTATTATTATTATTATTATGGTCTTTATATATGTTTATTATAAATTTAAAAAGAATGTCTGAGAAAACTGCTTCAATTTTTAAAGGCTATATCTTGTAATTAAGCCTTTAATCAAACAAAGAAAAATGATTGTTGTTGCTTAGGCGGCACGGTGGTGTAGTGATTAGCACTGCTTGGTGGGTTTCCTCCGGGTATTCCGGTTTCCTCCCACAGTCCAAAGATATGCAGGTTAGGCTAATTGGTGTTCCTCAATTGCCTGTAGTGTGTGTGTATGTGTGTGTGCCCTGCGATGGATTGGCACCCTGTCCAGGGTGTACCCCGCCTCGTACCCTAGGCCTCCTGGGACAGGTTCCAGGTCCCCGTGACCCTGAATACAGGATAAAGCAGTATAGAAGATGAGTGTTGTTGCTTAGTGGTTAGCATTGTCGGCCTGCACCTTCAGGGTAAGGGTACGATTCCCAAATCGGGTCTGTGTGCATGTTCTCCTTGTACTTGGTAAGTTTCCTCCAGGAGCGCCAGTTTCCTCCCCCCAGTTCAAAGACATTAATTTGCCCAGTCGTAAAACAGGAATAAATACAACGGTCACCATTGGTCTACCGAGGTTCCTGAATGGATGGATGGATGGTGTAGCTGTTAGCACCTCTGAGTGCAGATCAGGCTAACTGGTAAATTGCCTGCAGTGTGTGTGTGTGTGTGTGTGTGTGTGTGTGTGTGTGTGTGTGTGTGTGTGTGTGTGTGTGTGTGTGACC
>JAQQZT010000038.1:25943864-25955049 GCA_030068275.1 Clarias platycephalus | reverse complement strand
ACACACACACACACACACACACACACACACACACACACACACACACACACACACACACACACACACACACACCAAATACAAGAGGCCATGTGAGGACGGCACTTGGACACCAGTGATCCGCCTAGAGCCAGTCAATTTCACAACCTACATTGGTGTATTTTTGGTTCTTGCAGCACTAATAAAGCCTGTTCGGCCTCCATGCTTTCTTAAGTGACACATTACATCACATCTAAACATGGCACCAAATTAGCCCAGAGCTAATGTGCACGTTCGAATCTCCAATGTCCTTATTTAGTGTGTAAGTTAATAAGGAAAATACGGCAATTAAAGCAAGAACAATTTAAATTATCAATCCTGTTTTGGAATCTTGCAAAATCTGGAAAGCGTTAGCCTGAATTTCCAAGTAAGGCTGGCAAGCATGAGCGATGACATCATCACTTCAGGTTAAGAGCTCCAGCCTGGTTCTTGATCATTCATCTGGCACTTGCAGACATATTTACAAGCACAAACGAGTATGTACTCACGCCAAACAAGACCACACAAGATACACGGTTATGAGTACAGCTGGGCGTGAAGGTGTTTAAGCAGTGACTGGATAATGAAACAAAGGCAGCAAAGAATGAGGAAGATAGAAACAGTGGGACAAGAGCGCAATTAAGCATGAAAGAAAAGATGAGCTCATGTGTATGAGGTAAGGTTTGGTAAACAGCTACATGTGACTGGGGGAGAAAACGAGAACAAACTGAAGCCTGATATCGCACCACACATTTTCATATACTTCTTCTCTCTCTCTCTCTCTCTCTCTCTTTTTTTTGTTGCTTTTTGAGTAATTCGGCGTACGTGCAACCTGTTACGTACTCTTCTTTTACTTCATCAAGGAGCTACTGTGATTATTTTCTGTTTCTATTCCAGTCACAATGCTTCGCATGACATCACTCCGCAAGGCCATCCTGAAATACAGATAACGAGCAAGTCAAAGCACAGAGAGCAGTTTGAAAAGGCGTAATCAGCTTCATGGGAATGACTCACGAATGCCATCATGACGGTTCCTGTCACGAAGCGCCTGAGCGTTACGCAAACCTCGGTCGCCGCACACAAAGCTGCTCACTCTCCAGCTACAGGTTCGAAAGCTGCTGCGAAATACACCGAGGTGGCGCGAAGGTGAAAAGTATGTTTGAAAAAGTACTGCCCCTTTGATAGCGGGGACGTGTTTTACACCAGGAATCCAGACGTAACAAACGGTTTACGGTGCACTCGTGTGTCACAAGGTTGAAGAAGTAAACAAGTCAATAGATTGCAAAGTCTTTTAGTCATTTCGGGTATTTGATTGGTTTTATTCGGGTATGTCCATGATTTGACATAAAATACTCTTTCTTGTTAAACTTGCTTCATGGTAGGCTAGTTCCTTAAATGTACAGCATTTATACCATTTATTATGTATATGTATACATGATATTTAAATGTAATTAATGTAAAATGCATGAATTTATGATGTTCATGCATGTTTATATAGCTGAATTATTATTATTATTATTATCATCTAAAGCATTTCAAATGTTCACTTATACTAGGTCAGGGTTCCTGTTATATTATGTAATATTATTATAAAGGAACTCTGTAGTGCTTAACTCAATGCTCAGTTTCTCAATGCTCCATGTGGAACGTCTTCATGAGTCCCTTTGACTTACAATACCTACCAGCAGGCAGGATGCCTGGAAGGAGGTATGTAAATTGAGGTAAGGTGGAAGAGTCTTAACCAATTATTCCAGCTGTGTGTCTGGCCCTTTAAAAGCTCAGCTCAAAGCCTGTCTGTTTCTGACTATTAAAAGCAACTGCCAAGCAGTATGACATCATTGCTCAACACATGGGTGGCCAGTGGGCTGTATGCGAGTTACTGTGCACAACCCACACACACACATAGACACACACACCAACTAATTGCACCCAACCAGTTTTGGCTAACACCTGGTTTGACTATCGCGTTACTAGTTTGCTAGCTTTACGTTGTGATTTCTCCTCGCTCGAGGCTGAGCGACTGAGTGCAAACCAGACAGAGACAGAGTGCAGAAATAAACTTTAACTCGATTAGAATAGATGCGGCTGCGTATTGTAGATGTCAGTAAACGAGGAGAAGAAAGCAGGACTTGCTTTAACCCAGCTTGCTTTAATCACTGCTCAGACAATCTTCCACAAGGTCCTGCATCATCATTCGCAAGTAATCAAGAACTGCTGGGTTTTTTTTTTTTTTTGGAGGGGGTTTAGTTTTTTCCTGCTTGACATGCGGCCCGAGATACATTTCGTCCCATTTGTGGTGTGTGAGCACCCAGTTTGAAAAACCCTGAACACATGATAGGAGCTAGGAGTGTGCCACGTTTTATCAGCCAGTGTCAGTCATGGAGCTGCTGCAGGTGTGCCCTCCTTTATCTCTCATTTTATTCACAGGCTTACAAGTTTCGAAAACCAATTTAGTTGACCTAGTTCATTCTCAATATTTCTGTCACATTTTGACTTGATAATTTCTATGAAATTATAAAAAATATGACCTCAGCATTGACCTTTTTATCATCTCTTATTTGTATTTACTTTGAAATCTTTGGGATTTTATTTTCATTTGTTCCTTGTTTTTATACTTTTTATGCTTCTTGAAAATAGCTTTTTAGTACATAATGATAATAATAATAATAATAATATTAATAATAATAATATATTTTTCTTCATAATGATTTTTAGGAAGGTTTCTGATTTATACCAGAGTCAGACAAAAAATGTATACACAATTCAGGAAAACAACATTAATATGATGCATATTATATTAATATGATATTAATAATACTATCATATTATTATCATATATATCAATATATAACATATAGCAATACATTTTGTATAAAATCTTCTCTTTTCCTGAAGTGTATAATTTTTTGGGCTGATTTCAGCTATTTTTAAACATAATGAAATAAAAACATTAAATAAAAACATTAAATAATAATAATAATAATAATAATAATAATAATAATAATAATATATTTTTCTTCACAATGCTTTTTAGGAAATTTTCTGATTTATACCAGAGTCAGATAAAAAATTTATACATAATTCAGGAAAACAACATTAATATGATGCATATTATATTAATATGATATTAATAATACTATCATATTATTATCATATATATCAATATATAACATATAGCAATACATTTTGTATAAAATCTTTTCTTTTCCTGAAGTGTATATAATTTTTTTGGGATGACTTCAGCTATTTTTAAACATCATGAAATAAAAAACATTAAATAATAATAATAATAATAATAATAATAATAATAATAATACCTAAACCCCCATCCTTACTTTCTCAACTTTCCCTGTCTCTCAATAGAGATCTGACCTGAACCGAGTCTGTTATATCTACAGTATGTCCTTAGTGTCCCCTACACAGACTTTAGTTGTCCTTTGCTATATTGTCCCATTTTTTTGTGTCAGCAAAGTGTCAATTCAAATATCCTGGAACATCTTTTGGTCACAGCATGACTCTCTCTGTGTCTCTGTGAAATCGATAATGCAATGAAGTCCAATGCGAAAGGTGGAGAAAGGGCATTAGGGGGGTTAGTGGGTGTCCATAGATATGGAAATGGATACAAAGAATCTTATGCACTTGCCCTTCTTGTTCTGACTTTGTGCATCGAATATAGTATATATATATATATATATGTGTGTGTGTGTGTGTGTGTGTGTGTGTGGTGTGTTTGTGGTGTTAGAGGGGTGGAGATTGTGTTAAATACAGAGCAGTAGTAGAGCTGCTAATGTGCACGCGTACAACAACCCTGAGCTAAATATGTTCATAGTGGTGGGGGTGACATGCCAGCTCAGGCAAGTAAAGACACATTCGCGAGCGATAGAATGACACCAGGACAGACGTGTCATGTCAGGAATCACCAGCCTTTCACTGTGTCATAATGTCAAATTAACCACTGATTTTGTTCATTAACTTACATCATAACAAACGTTGTGTAAAGAGACTGAAGAAAGACACTAACGGAGCCCGGGTGCCCGAGCATCTGAGAAGGCGCTAGTGCTGTGTACGCGCTAGTGATCATTCGCCTGGATTAGCTGTGCATTTGTGCCACTACTGCTGACTGTTAATCCAAATAATGCTCTTATTATGGTCGGAGAAGCAGAGCGCAGATTATTACGCGACACCTCTCGTCCAGGCGGCTAATGTGAGAAGGCGCTGCGTGTGGAGATAAGTGTATATACACACACTGGATTAAGGCTCTGCTAGCTTAGCATCAGTATTAGCAGGTTAATCCCCCTTGTACACTTGTTAGAGTAAAGAGAGACTAAGAGGCTTTCACTCTCTCATTCAAGTGGGAGTAAATGTGATACGTAGAAACAAACCTTTTCTTTTTTTTGAGAGAGTTTGTTGCTTAGTAGTAAAATTATACTCTTTCTGTCTGTATGCATGTGTGTGTGTGTGTGTGTGTGTGTGTGTGTGCGATCCGAGACACTAATGAGATTAAACATGATTGAAGCTCTTTTGCAGGTTGCAGAAATACACATCAAGGATGAATTGAGTGGCAATTAAAGCACACAAGCTGCTATTTCACTTACTCAATAAGTCTACTGACTCATTCACTAACTCGCTTTCTTCTTCCTCCGTCACTGCAATCACTCACTCACTCAATCACTCACTCACTCACTCACTCACTCACTCACTCACTCTGTCACTCACTCACTTGATCTTCCTCTCAAATTTCCTTATTCGCTCACTTACTCATTCACTCATTCCCTCAGCCTTCTTCACTAACTTTCTTATTCACTCACTCACTCATGTACTTACGCACTCATGCACCCACTCACATTCAACCTTCGTCACTAACTTTCTAATCTGCTTCCCAACTCACTCACTCACCCACCCACCCACCCACTCACTCACCCACCCACCCACTCACTCACTCACTCAAACTTCCTCCAAAACTTCCTTAATACCTTACTCGCTTTAAATTCATCACTAATTTTTTTATTTGCTCACTCACTCACTCACTCACTCACTCACTCACTCACTCACTCACTCACTCACTCACTCACTCACTCACTCACTTCGACTTATTCACTCGGTCACTTACTCATTCATTAACATGCTTACCCACACCATTACTTGCTCAACCATGCATTGACTCAACATTTCCTCCCTCCCTCATTCACTCACTATCTAGTGTCATTATCTTATGCTCACTTCCTAATTGACTCACTCACTTGGTTACCTACACAATACAGTCCAACCTTTGCTCACTCCTTGGCTCTCCCCCTTTAAACTTGCACACTTGCTCACCAGCTCTTGCACAGTCAACACCTCGTTCATTCCGTCCCACACACACTCACACACCTTGCCTCACTCCCTCATGACCTCTCGCACCCGTGCTTTCACCCACCTCGGAGGTCGCGTCCGTCCTTGATGCGCCGCACTCGCATCTTCAGCTTCATCTCGCTCTCGTGCATGTCTGTCCACAGCGGAGGAGCGATCACCACGTCCACCGGCATCCAGGCACCGAGCAGCACAGCAGTGCACTCACTTCCACTCGGCACTAGAGAGCGTAAACCTCTGATGGACCTTCTGGCAGTCCGCAGTGGTGCAGGTTAAGCCTTGATGTTTCGGAGTTGTCCTCCTGAAGACAGAAGAGTGTCTGATTAGTCGCTGTCTGATAGAGCTGCACTGTTGACTATCTGTTCCAAACTGAGTTGAACTGAAAGTGCGCTCCGTCTATTGTTGAACCTCCTCCCTCTCTCTCTCTCTCTCTCTGTCTCTCTATCCTTACCTCCCTCCCTCCCTCCCTCCCTCCCTCCCTCCCTTCCTCTCTCTCTCTGAATGAGCTCACAGGCTGTGTGCTCCACTGAGACCAGTGTTCAGTAATAGCTCATGTGTAAGGCATGTAACCGCATTCCTTACTTACCACACAAATATGTGGCTTCCACTGCGCTCACAGGCTAAAGGGATCCTACGCTGGACAGAAGGCTGACTTTGGGTGTGTGTTTGTGTGTGTTTGTAGAAGGACAGGGTGTAGTTGTTCTATGGGATCAACAAAGGAGCTGTGCTATGTGTGTGCTTCTGTATGTATGTGTGTGTGTGTGTGTTTGTGTGACATGCTTTACTGCTGCAGAAATCCAGGTCTACTTATATAATTAGTGCAGTTACTGCATGCTCTAACTGACTGTGGTTGGGATGGAATCTCTGGCATGATTCACCTAACCAAGTACACAACATGCCGTTTGGTCAGCCTTCGATGAGTGTACAGGATTTATACCAATAGACTCGTGGCACTGACTTTTTAGTTCTCAAAAACAAATGATTCGAATGTGTTATAATGAAATGCACACTCTTGGTGTAGTGGTTAGCACTGTCGCCTTGGACCTCCAGGGTTCGGGTTCGATTCCTGGCCAGGGTTGATTCCCATCTCTGTGTTCATGGAGTTTGCATGTTCTCCCCGTGTTCGGGATTGGCGTCACCAAATTGCCTGTAGTGTGTGAATGAGTGTGTGTATGTGTGTGTGTGCCCTGCGATGGATTGGCACTCCAGGGCATACCTCGCCTCGTGTCCTAAATCACCTGGCATAGGATCCAGGCCCCTCGCGACCCTGAATACAGGATAAAGCGGTACAGACGATGTGAAAGTTAAAAGTACTAGAAGTGAATTATAACATGCTTATCATTAATTGTTTGGCAAATGCAGAAAAATAATCAATGAATCAAAGGGGACCTATTGTGCAAAAATTACCTCCCATGCTCTCTCTTATTTAAAACAAACAAACAAACAAACAAACAAACAAACAAACAAACAAAATCCTTTGTTTTTTAATATTGGCCAACTTGGGAGCGATTTTCCCCATTATGACATCATATAAGAAGATCCCCTGCCTCAGCTTGTTGATGTTGTCTGGTGGAGTATGGCTTAGCAGTAAATGAAATAAATAAAAATGCATTATCTGAGTTGTAGTTCATTCACAGCATGCACAGTCACTTTGGGAAAAAGTCTGAGACTCGTGTTAACTTAAGAGAAATAGCCAAATTTCAAAAAGTCTTAGAAGGGCCTGCATCAAGCAAAGATAACAACCAGGGAGATTGCTGAAATTATTAGAATTGCATTACGAACTGTCCAGCACAATATCTATACAGTATAACCTGGAAGGAATGTGGAATGGGGTTTCAGGGTGAGAAGGAAAGTGCATGATGGCTCATAGCTTTTCACATACTCTGTTGATTAACAGATTGACACAGAAATGACATTTGTTGGAAAAGGGTTAACATTCATAGCATTCATATAAAGAACCTCAGTTTGTCAACACATCATCACAACCATGGTGCAAGTGTAGGTACAGTATATACAATCGCCAGCCACATCATCAGATACACCTTGCTAGTACTGGGTCGGGCCCTATTAGCCTTCAGAGACGCCGTAATTCTTCACAGCATATATTCAACGATAAGATTTTGGTCCATATCGACATGACAGCATCATGCAGTCGCTGCAGATTTGTCAGCCGCACATCCATAATGCCAAGCTCTTGTTCCACCACATTCCAAAGGGTGATCTATTGCATTGAGATGTGGCGACTATAGAGGCCATTTGAGTATAGTGACCTCATTGTAGTGACCTCGCTGTTGTTTTACAATTGTAAAAGCGCTATACAAATAAAATGAAATCAAATTGAATTGAATTTAATCGTTGATACAAGACCATGCTTTTGTGATGTTTTATGCCAAGTTTTCTATTGTCCAGTTTTGGTAAGCCCATTCCTGTTCCTATCTGGCAAGAGTGGCACCCAGTGTGATATTCTGCTGCTGTAGCCCATCAGTTTCAAGGTTTGACACGTGCTTTCAAAGAGGCTTCTTGGCGTACTTCGGGTTGTAACAAAATGTTATTTGAGTTACTGTGCCATTCTCCACTGACCTCTGGCATCAACAGGACATTTTTCCACCCAGAGAACGGCTGCTAACTGGATATTTTCGATTTCTCAGACCAATGTCAATTAACCTTATGTTTGGTTGTGTGTGAAAATCCCAGTAGATCAGCACTTTGGGACGCACTCAGACCAGCCTGTCAGGCACCAACGACTACAGTATGGCATGTTTAAAGTCACTTATATCAACTTTCTTCTTCATTCTGATGCTTAGTTTAAACTTCAGCAGATCATCAACTGGAGCATTTGTTTTAGTTTAAACTATGCTTGAACCATGCTTTCAAATGGAATAGAGCATGGTTAGCTGATCTTGTACAGAATGTTAACACTATTCAAACATACTGGACTTACATCATTTTTTTTTAAATAATAATTTTATTCATATTTCTGAAGGCCATGTCTCATCCTTTATCCATAATGTAAAATGTAATGGAGGAAGATGAGCGATGCAGTGAAATGCATCATGAAACGCAAGCACAGCACTAAATCTTCTGGCCAATCGCATTCACGTGCGGCTTCTCTTTCATCCCAGTATATCAAAGACATATGTAATGTGACACTCAGGGTCGAATCCATTCATGCATGCTGCAGTGAAGTGCATAAATGCCTTTATCAAGGGGAAGAATAAAAGAGGAAAAAAAAAGAATGAAGGTCTAGTGAAATGGGATGCAGGTTTCCTTGTTTGTCTCTAATGGAGGTGTTCAGGTTCCAAGCTTAATTCAGGGGTTTTTGCAAGGTGAAATAAAGACATGGAGAGAGAGAGAAAGAGCGAAAGAGAGGGAGAGAAGATAATCTGGTGTGAGTGGTGGTTGAGACACACGCAGTACATCCTGGTCACAAACGCAATGACAATGCCTCTTGGAGCGCCGCCAGCCACTTCACCATCCCGCATGTACTTTCATCTTATTGCGTTAGCGTTTTACAGAACTATTAACCCTTTCTGGAGCTGCTTTGGCAACCACTGGGTGGCAGTAAGTGAAAACTTTCCATGCATTTTCTCAGCATTCCACTGGTGCGTCCAATCGGTAGCACAATCAGAAAAATTTTTTAGAACCTAGACAAAACTATGAGTCTTACTGCATCATTTATAGAGTCAAAGATATTTCTCACTTTAGGAAAAGAAAAACTTGCATAAATATGTTAATAATAAACAACGCAAAGGAGCGTTGCTACAGTATATGTTACATATTGATATATATGATATACATATAATATAATATACATCAAACTATTTTTCTTTTCCCAACCCAAAGTGTGTATAAATGTTTTTGGCTGACTTTGTACATATATATATATCCACCCAATTCATGTTCTCTGATTTCAGCATTATTATTATTATTATTATTATTATTATTGTTATTATTATTATTATATATATTTTGCAAATGTTTATTGTGTAGCACTTGCAGAAAATATACTCTGTGTGTGTATGTGCGCATGAGTGTGTGCGCATGTGTGTGTGTGTGTGTGTGTCATCTTGGACTAGGGGCAAGACAGGATGATATAAATCATACATTCTTACACAGTGAGGTAAGTCATCATGTAGCTCGTCTCCTTCTCAACTACACACGCACACACACGCATGCATTCACTTCTTGTACATCTGTGCTTGTGGTCTATTTTCGTATGCATTACTCAATCTGAATAATGATATACCGCTGCACTTGAAAAATAAGTAAAATCTGTCATTTTTGTAAAATATAATTAAATAAAAATAGAGAGACGAGCTAGATGTTTCAACATGTCAAATGTCATGTTGCTGCGGTGCTACATTTCCACCACAGGAACACCTTTTTTGGATCTTAATCCAGTGATCTCAGCACTGTAGTTCCTGTTCCAAAGTAGGTTCCTTCAAGTCTGTAAGAACTTCTGGAGTTCGACTTGCTGTATTTAATGAAATGCTTCACACTAAAGTGATTAATACATTGAAATATTTATGATGTGCTTATTAAAAAAAAATAAAAATGAAATGCTCAACAAAAATGAAAATCAACACCCTCACACCTACTGTAAGTGATAATAGTCAGTTTCTGATATTAGGTTCAAAAACAAATCTGGTTTTTGACACTCATTACAGGGTCACGGAAACCTGGAGCCTATCCCAGGCAACTCAGGCACGAGGCAGGGTACACCCTGGATGGGGTGCTAGTCCATCTTAGTGCACAAGCATGCACACAAACACACACACACATGCTATGGCAATTTAGCACAATATTTATAATATTATTAAAAAAAAAAAAAAAAAAAAAGATTGTAGTTGAGACTTCGTGCAAAAGTTGAACTCAAAGGTCCACGCTGCTACATCACTTAGTTGAGTACAAGAATATGAGCACTGTGGTGTAGTGATAATGGTATTTGCATGAAGGTTGAAGCTTTGGAAGTTACGCTATTCGTGCAGAGTGCACTGATGAGGAGTTGATTTAGCTGAACAGAGTAAATGATGAAAACCTTTGTACGAGATTAAACTGGTGCAGCTATGATTTATAAGGGTTTTTGCAGTGTGATGCGGCAAGGAACTAATGCAGGAGATGTGCAGTCACCTATGTTGCTTGCACTATGGCTTAAAAATATATATGGTCAGTGATGGGCATGTGCTTCAATCTGTTGTCGCTCCACGTGCGCACTCCGTAGCCTTATTACTGTAAGTACGCTGCCTCCCCTTCTGCTGGTGCGCGAAGGGGTGTGGCTTCTGGAAAAGGGCATGGTTGGTAAAATATCTCGGGCTTCCCTGCGCTACAAAACCAAGGCGGGACTGTAGCTCGAGGTCCTGGAGGTCTACAGAGCAGAGATGCTGAAAAGAGTGGCATGTGAGTAGGATAATGCAAGGATTTCAAAGGAATTCAAAAGATTTCAAAGGCCATTGATCTAAATGAAGCCACTTGATCCTCATGTTGAGGACAGCCACAAAAAGACTCATACAGCCAGCCTTCGGGATCCTGTTACCAAAGAGGAAAAGTCTGCTGTGCTCCATGTTAAGGCCCCTGTTCCCAGCCGGAAAAGCCGTCCAACCACAGGGCATCATGAGGAACTGCGCCCAAAGGAGAGCTAGGATGGCAGGTTGGCCAAGACAGCGGGAGGAGCTGCTTAGGGAGCATGCAGGAGTTACTGCCGACAAGGGTCCACTCCACCACTCTGGCCATCACTTGCCTGCATCATATTCAATTCAATTCAATTCAATTCAATTTTATTTGTATAGCGCTTTTAGCAATTGTCATTGCCTCAAAGCAGCTT
>JAQQZT010000038.1:25919914-25932174 GCA_030068275.1 Clarias platycephalus | reverse complement strand
CACACACACACACACACACACACACACACACACACACACACACACACACACACACACACACACACACACACTTTAATACATAGTAGCTGAACAATTTTTTAGAGCACCCTAGGGAAACCAGCATAATGCTCCACACACATACAGTAGTAAACAATATCATGATTGTAACTAAGGACGCTGAAAATATTAGGTAGCTACACTACCATTTCTGATCTTAATGCTTTTAAGAAATTAAGTAAAACAAGGAAATAAACAAACAATACACACAAGTTTTAAACTGTAAATAATTAAATTGTACATTAATTATAATGTATATAGTTACGAATGAATATGTAATGTAATGGAAATAAAATAAAAATAAAGTATTTATTTAAACAAATTAAATTAAATAAACTAAATTCTTTGCAGTTCCAGTTTGTCCCACTAGGGGCATGAAGACTCCCTCACTTACTCACTCATTGTCTATACCGCTTTATCCTGAATACAGGGTTGCCTGGAATGTGCAAATCCCAAGTGATTTTTTGGGAACACCACTTATTCACCTACATGTCTTTGGACAGTGGGAGGAAACCGGAGTACCCAGAGGAAACCCACCAAGTATGTGAATAACATGCAAAATCCATGCAGCCTGGCCGGGAATCGAACCCAGACCCTGGAGGTACAAGGCGACAGTGCTAACGACTACACCAGCATGCTCTAACTAAAAATAAAATAAATAGAAACAAAAAAGCAAAAATAAATATCAAATATACAAAAAAAATTATATCAAATAAAATACAATAAATCTGATTAAGGTAATAAAATAATAATAAAACAACAAAATGCAATACATTTAATAAAATATAACCTCGTCATGACCTATACAGTCAAGTGCAAAAGTTAGTACCCCTTTCTTTAATTCTATTTTTTTTTTTTTTTGTGTAAAAACATAATAAAAAAATCATCTGATGGTAGCGGGTCTTAATATTAGGCAAATGCAAAAATATATATATAACTTTATTACCGTTCCATTATTTATTTAATTAAAAAACTAAGTAAAAAAGCATGTGGGAAATGTTAAGTGCCCCCATAATCCAATAGATTGTAGATCTACCTTCAGCAGTAATAACTTACTAATCAGTCGCTCACATTGTTGTGGTGGAATTTTGGCTCATTATTCTTTACAACACTGCTCCAGTTCATTGAGGTTTTGGGGCTTTCGTTTATGCACAGCGCTGTCGTTATCCACACCATTTCACTTGGGTTGAGGTCTGGACCTTGACTAGGCCATTCCAAAACCTTGACTCTTTTATTTTTCACCCATTATAAAGTAGCTTTACTGGTGTGCTTCAGGTTATTGTCCTGTTGCATGACCCAATGTTGACCAAGCTTCAGTTCTTAAACAGATGATCTCATATTCCAAGGTACTTAGTTCCTGTGGCTGCAAAAACAAGTCCAGATCATCATCCCTCCTCTGCCATGCTTCTCAGTGTGTATGAGATGTTTCTGTGGAAATGCTGTTTGTTTTACGGGAAACATGGCACAGGGCATTAAGGCCAAATACCTCCACTTTGGTTTCATCTGTCCATAGGACACTATTATAGAAGTCTTGTGGTTTGTTAAGATGCAGTTTTGCATTATTTCAGTCATGCTTCTATGTTCTTTTTAGACAAAAAAGGGTCTTCTGTTAATTGCAATGTCTTGGACTTTCGTGTTTAACATGCTCAGTGAGACCTGTAGGATCTGAGATATAGCTCTTGGTTTTTTTTGTATTTCTCTGAGCATTGCTCGGTCTGACCCAAAGGGGTTAAATGTGCTGGGATCTTTATCACTGTAGAACGTTGCACTACAATTGCTTCTCTGAGACCATTGCTTGGGTCTTTCTTTCATGCCACTCCAGACAAGCTAATTTTTTGGATTTATTCAAATAATTGCATTATGCAATTAACTGCAATAATTACGATGAAAAGTTACATGTTGTTTGTTCGTCTGAGGTTGTATTTGCCTAATACTAAAACTCACACTGATCAGATAATTTTTATGAATTTTTTACATAAAAACATAAAATTAAAGGAGGGTGTACTAACTTTTACACATAACTATAAACGAGGACAGTACTGTATATTCGGATATAATTTGCTTTCATACAGATGAAATGAAGAAAAAAAAATATTTAACTGATCCATGAGTCATACTGTATTACAGATTTGTAAGCAGTAAAATATGTTGCATTGAATCCAAACAATTTATTAAGTCTGCTGAATTGAATAGACTACATTTATCCTTACAAATGTATGAGATTGCTAAGTATATCAGCCATGAATATACGTCAGCTTAGCATTGCACACAAAGTAGCATAACAGCAGCAAAAGCTTGAGCTCCCAATATAATTTTGTTGCTTTGCGTCTTCAGTCACTACAGTGAAACTAGTCAAATGAGTATTGATGTACTGCATGTGCATGAGAAGGGACTGTGTGTGGAAGTTTAAGGGTTAATGGAAATGACAAGATGACATGATACACATCTAATGAATTTCTCTATGCTGTACCACGTGTGATCAAGATCAGCAGACTGGATAAAATTTCCCAACAAGCAGGGAAAACCTTAAGTAGTCAAGCTCCAGGGCTAGAGTTGAGAAATCCTGAGCTAGACCAATGCAATTCTGCCATCTAGTGTCTCTTAGATGGTACTGCAGTGTGTCACATCAAGGGAAATTTTGGCCAATTAGGGTACTCTAGATATTTAATAATTTCTTTATTAATTTAGAAATCCACCCTAAAAATAGGCCACACGATCCCGGTGCGGTGGCTTGGAGCCCAATGCAGTCGTTCTTGTAAACATTCCGAGAGTGGAACACTTGATACTTAAAAAATTGACAGATAATTCGTCACGAACATGCATAGGAGATGTATTTGTCAGTGGGTACTGTACACATAATCATACACAAACACCACTTGCGCTTTACAGGATCTCTCCTGGGAGTTATTGCCACATCCTTTGTCACCATCCTGACCTCGCTCCAAGCCATTTTCATATGTTTGGGCCATTAAAGGAGTTCCTGGGAGGCCAGGGTTCCAAAAGAGTTTCAGAAGGGATTCAGAAGCAGGGCTCTGGCATACGACTTTGATGGTATGCAAGCACTAGTGAAATGCTAGGATAAGCGCATTAGTGTAGCAGGGGGTTATATAGAGAAATACATTGAATTTTACTCTCATAACTGTGTTCTGTTATTCTACACAATCAAACGTTCCTGTTTGACTTGAACTACGCTCCAAATTCGGATTTTTTTGTTTCTTTTTTCTCAAAACTTCACAATGTAGAAACCCAGGCTGAATATAGTTCAGGATTAGTAGTTGGAGTTCTCAGAACCTGAGGGTTGTAGTTCTAAAACAGTACAATTCTCATAACTTTACTCTCCTCCACAATGCAGAACAGCACTTCTACATTCAGCTGTGACCCTGATTTCCTTAACGCACACAGCTTCTTCAGAAACTCTCTCTCTCTCTCTCTCTCTCTCTAGAAACTTTTCCTTTCTCTCTCTCTCCCTACTGTATTATCAAATTCCACTGTCTCTCTTCTTCATCTTTCACTTCCTCTCCACCTTTTTTCTTTGAATCTCACATCTCCTAATGACGATAGCACTTATACCAAGATGAGGTTGAGCTCTGTTCTCTTTCTCACTCACTCTCTTTTCCCCCCATCTTTGTTCAATGTTTTTTTTTTTAGGACACTGAAAAGATAATTCATGCTTTTAAATTCCTACACCTGGAATATTATAATGAAGCATTTGCTTGACTTACTTGTGGAGCCCAAGCTAATTTTTTTAGTGCAAAATGCATCATTTCATCCTATTACAAAGACTAAATATTAAAAGCTGTCCAATTAATTAAGCAATATCACACTTGCAATCATGCGGCTATAATGAATATCAACATGGTTGTGATTCAGCATATTAGCATGTGACTGGGAGTGTGATATTGCTTTCATACAAAGTTATATTAATAAGAAATGAATATAGAGTAAGCAACAGCTTCGACACAATAAGGATTGTCCATTTTTTTTTTTTTTTGCTGTACAAATGGATCCTGAATAAGATACGCTCACTTTATAGGACATCAGCGAGCTCATGTTAATTTATGCCGTCCTATTAAAGGTTCTCCCAGTAAAACTGGTCACCCGTCTTCCTTGCTGTCCTTTCTTCATTTTATGAGTTATCTTTCTCAGACAAAATTATATTCCTGAAAATCATTAGCCGTGTTTGATATTGACATGACGAACACTACTGTAGTCATTATAGTACATACAGTATTAGCACTCTTGGAATGCCACTTGACCAATCAAATTAATAGACTGGAACTAAGTGTGGTATAATTGGCTTTATACCACAGCACTGTTGAATTCTTGAATCCGATTGTTCATTAAGTGCTGATGTTGATTCACATTTGACAGTAGCTCTGACACGAGGGCACAAAAGACTTAGGGCATGAGGTGGGTACACCTTGGACGGGGACACACACTTGCTCATTCACACACTTTTGGGAATGCCAATTAGCCTAACCTACAGTACATACCTTTGGACTCTACACAGTACATTCTCTGGCAAAAACAAACAAAAAAAAAGAAATAGTCACACATGGAGGATGATTTTTACTCAAAGCAAATAAACAAATCGGAGATGTGTTCCCAAATAATGTCAGTTAATCATTTGGAATCATCATCATCAACAACAACAATCGCAATTAGTATATTGCTGCTCCGCATCAGCTTGAATTCTTTGAGGGATCCATTTCACTAATATATAAAAACACTATTCAGCATTAAGCTGGTTCCACTCACTCACTCACTCGCTCACTCACTCACTCACTCACTCACTCACATTGTCTATTCCGCTTTATCCTGTATACAGGAGGGGCCTGGAGCCTCTCCCAGGAGACTTTGGGAACGAGGTGGGGTATACCCTGGACGGGATGCCAATTCATCAGCTTTCTTGAATAGCAGTTAACAGATAGAGTTTTGAAGAATAGAGCCTTGTCATGGACCAATTTTGTTAACCACCACCCTATACAGTAAATACTCAATATAAAATGTACTGTAACTAGGGGCAGTCATAAAATTCTTATTGTTGCTAAGGAAAAAAAACAACATAATTAAAAAGAACGTTGGTCATGAGCTTAGTCCTTCTCTAAATATCCTCCACCTATGGAGACACTTTTCCAAACAATGGATGAGCTGGTGGAGACCTGGAGGAAGCCTTCTTCTTGAGGAGAAGTTCCACTTTGGTAATAACCCCATCATCGTCAAACACCTGCCACTAAGTGGTTTCTTCAAGTGATGGAAGAAGAAGAAGTTATTTGGTGCAAGGTCGGGGGAGTAGGGGGAATGAGGCAGATTTTTCTACCCCAAGTCGCTCACAAGGTTAACCAGGGGTGCCATTTTGGTCCTAAGACATGCAGATTAGGTTAATTGGCATTCCCCAAATTGCCCATAGTGTGTAAATGAGCGTGTGAGTACTGTACATGTTTATGTGTGTGTCTGTCCTGCGATGGCTTGGCACCCCATATAGTGTGTACTCTGCCTCATGCCCTAAATTTCCTAGGATAGGCTCCAGGCCCCCCCGTGACCATGGCTACAAGATAAAGCGGTATAGATGATGAATGAGCATGTGCATCACACCACCCTGGTATTAAGTATTTTCACAAAACGAAATGTTTTTTTTGTTCTATTAGTGCTAACCTACAAGGTTTATATAACGAATGATAATTTGGAAATGTCTGTCGGCTGTGCGAATGTAAGGTTAGTGTGTTTTTCTTTCTTTCTTTTTTTTTTTTTTTTTTGAGAAACGATGCAAAAGAGAGGGACTGTAAATTTGCTGAACAGCATTCCACAAGCGATTGCTTCAAAGATTACACAGCAATCACTGCTTCTCCTAAAATTTTTATTGAAAATGCCACAAGTAAACATTTAACCGCCGAGCTGTTACTCATCTCTGCAGTTCATAATTCAAGCGGAATAAAAAGTGGGGAATGTCTGCACATCTCTTGCTCTGCCACCATATCGTGCGGGTAATAATCTAAGTTTGAAAAATCTATGTCGACTTTTAAAATCTGTATGCTACCTTGGACAGTAATAGATGTATACAATCTACCGGATCCAATGAAGCCTCGGTTCGGTTGAATCCTAGGGCAGCCTTGTTGGGTTTTGTAATGTGGTTTTAAATCTTGATGGACAAACTGAGGAAGGGGAGGACCATGCAAATGTAGGATAAATTACAAATTGTAATGATTAAAATGTTGCAAGTTTCTAAATAAACAAAAACACAGACGTGTAATTCTTAGGGGATATAACAGTAGTTTAGCCCTTGTTACAGATTTAAACATGAGTCCGATCTCTTTAACTTTGCTTTATTTCTGGCTGATAAACTTGGACAACATCATACATGTTTGGTCACAATTTGCAGCATTAAATGTCACACATTATACTAAAGTTGAAGTAAAGTCTTCAAAATGTGTCTACTAATGTTTCAGATCATGCATTCTGCCTGCTTCTTTTTCATAGACGCTGTTTGAGGGCCCCCTTGCGAAAGGGCATTTTCCAAGCCAATCAGAAAACAGGGACTGGGGAAGGAAATATTCTTGGTGTTAAATCATGCATTTGAATGGGCAACCAATAACATTATGTAAGTATTTGTTCGTGTACAGTTTCTATACTATGAATGTTACCGGAGGATTCCAGTAGGGGGCACACCAAATAATTTACTTACTCACAGACAGGGTGCCAATCCATTGCTGAGCACTCACCTTCATACAGTAAGGGCAATTTGGGAATGCCCATCAGCCTAATCTGCATGTCTTTGGAGGAAACTTGAGTACCCAGAGGAAACTCATGAAGAACGGGGAGAACATGCCCCACTGAGGCGGGAATCGAACCTTGCTTGGAATCCAACCCGGACCCTTGAGGTGCAAGAAAACGGTACAAACCGCTAAGCTACCGTGCCACACCCAAATACCTATTGCCAGTGACTCGGCTGTACAGACATTTAGAGAAAGTTCATTCCACCATCTAGGAGAAGATGAGAGAGTTTTGCATGAAGCAAACAAACATAGCAACACTAGAGAACTTATCTCCCACCACCCGTTTTGACATGCATATTAGTAACTGTGCAGCATTAAAGAGCAGGCATCATAGCTTGCCTGCTAACTACACTGCCCATACTGTTTACAAGCATATTTCATCTCGCAGGAAAATTGTGTGCACATGAAAATTATGTTAATTGGGATCCTCGATGTTTAGCAACATAAACGTTAAAACACAACCAAGAGATGAAGAAGCACTTCATCTTAGAACCACTAAATTAGCCATTAGTGGTTAGTTTCTTAAGATGAAAGCAAGCTAGGTTAGCAATAAACACTTAGCTAACTGCAAGCCTTATTTACTGTAGCAGTTTAAAATGGCGCAGAGAGAACAGCAGAGCTGTGCAGAGTTGAACAGAGTTGGGTAGAGATATTGTTTGAGCCCTGGTCAAGACAAAAATGGAAAACAGATAATCAAATTTGTAGACTTTGTCGAATTTACATTCCTCCCAATTTTTTTAACTGTAAATTTGAAGATTTTATTTTATGTTTTTGTTCATTTATCTTCATATTTTTTGTGTTTTCACACTACGGATGCATCCGAATGTCTAAAAAATGACTAAAAAGTGCATTTTGCATAATCTGTCCCTTTTAAAATGTCTAAAGGCTGGATTTTTATTACACACCCTTGAAATCGAGCTAACATCCCTATCTCACCTATGCAGTTTGAGCCACCGCGAGTTGCAGCCTGACATTCCGCGAGCTTCCGCAGGGTCCGCAAGCTTCAGCGAGGGCTGACAAAAAAATGTAACATGTGAATCGTGATGAGCCGTACTTACGGCCACCAGGCAAAACTGCGCTGTCTTGATTCCAATGCATGCTTTCTGACCAATTTGTATATCTACATTAAATGTAAGAATTTTATACTTTGTCATAATATCCATTTACTAATGACAATACAATACAGTGATTAAGTAAAATGTAACAAACTTGACAGCTTTGTCAGAACCTTTCTAGTGGCAACCATATAGTCGACATTGCTTTCGTGCGCAATAAAATGCTTACTTGTAGAAACCACATTTCACAGTTGGTGCAAGACACCGTGGCTTGTAGACCTCTCCATGTCTCTGTCTAGCCATAAGACAAGGTTTTGGCCAAAGCTGAAAACCAGACTAATCTGAGAAGATGACCTTTCTCTCTTTAGTTCTCTATGGTCCTATTCCTGTGGTCCTTCACAAACCTCAGCCTGGTTCTCCTTTGCCTCGCATGAATGAAAGGCTTTTTTCTGGCTTTGCATGTTTTCGGCCCTTCCTTTAGGAGCCTGTTTCAAACCGACATCACCGTGCACTTCACCCCAACTTTAGTTTGCCACTGTGTTTAAAGGTCACTTGATGTCATCCTGCGTTTTTTGCGTGACATTCGAATAAGTTTGTCATCATCCCTGTCAGTAGGGATTTTTACCCTCCGCCAATCTGTAGCTCTGTTGTTCCCGGTGTCTGCTGCTTGACCTTGTTCTTGTGTACTGCCGTCTTTGAAATTTTAAGCATAAAATCAACCAGCCGCTCATTGCATCCCTCTACCAGTAAAGCCAAGATTGAACACTTGTTTTCCTTACTCAAAACTTTTCTTTACAAAATTCTTTTTGGCATGGATAAAGGTTATTTTTAAAATTTCATTTATCTTTGAGGCACTACTAGCAGTGGTTTTGACATCCAGCAGATCAAATTGCAAGAGGAGAGTAATGATCAAAGCAAAGTTTTCTTTATACTTTTTCTCATTAAATACGATTCATGTGATCACCTAATCAGCACTTAGCAGAATAAGGTGCAATTATTTTATAAGCAGAATAATTGGAACTCAACACACATTGAAATGGAATAGTCACAATACTTACAGACAGACAGACAGACAGACAGACAGATAGATAGATAGATAGATAGATAGATAGATAGATAGATAGATAGATAGATAGATAGATAGATAGATAGATAGATCTTTTATTGTCATTGTAAAGTGTACAAAGAAGTAAAGAGATTCTGATCATCAACTGGAATTACCCACAAAAGCGTATATTACTGAATATACTAACGTTACAACAAATAAATTGAAATGTATTTGTTTTCTAAGTAAACCCAAAATCACTTCTTGTAATAGCAATATGTTTTCTCCTAAAAACGAAGTGATTGCATTAACAATACGTTTTTTTCTTTACTCACTTATTCACCATCTATACCAGTATACAGGGTCGCGGGGGACCTGGAGCCTATCTCAGGAGACTTAATTCATTAAGGTAGGGCACACACACTATGGGCAATTTAGGAACACCAATCAGCCTAATCTGCATGTCTTTGATCTGTGGGAGGAAACTGGAGTACCCGGAGGAAACCCACCAAGAACTAGTGCACACAGACCTCAGGCAGGAATTGAACCCGGATCCTGGAGGTGCAACGCAGCACTACTATTCACTAAGCCACTGTGCCACCAAGTTTTTTTGCTCATAATAATTTTTTTTTTCATAAAAACAATTTTCTTGCTGTAATGAGATATATTATTAAAAATGATTACTTAGTAACAAGAAATTTTTTTGTAACAGCAAAATGATTTCCTGTAATGAGGACATGTTTTTGTCATAACACAATACATTTTTCTTTAAGAAAGATGATTTTTTTCCCAAGTACCGCAATGTTAACTTGTAGTAATGAGTTTACTCATAATAATGAGATATTTTCATGTAATAACAAGATGCAAGCTTGTAGTAAGAACATGGGTTTATTGATTTTCTCTACAAGTTTATATTTATTCACAATTCAAACAAAATAATTATATAAGTATTGCTTAAATAATTTGTTGATATAAGGGTTTTTTTTTTTTTTTAATGATGAGTGGTCTTTTAAAAGGTTAAGGCAATGCAGATAGAGAGAATATATTTCAGTTTCATCTCTGCATGACCTTTTTGTCTGTTGTTAATGATGTTACAACAAATGGTTGGTGCTGTCAGGGTATCTGACCTGACAATACATCACAGCGTTGTGATGGAAAAGAAGTGTTGCTCAAAAACACATGGAAAAGAAGAGATAGACTTATGACCAGAGTGCAGGTGAATAATCATCTATAGAATCTGGTCAGTGTGGGCATTTGTTATTTATGTGTAGTGAGATGTCTGTCTAAAATCTTGCTAAAAGTGTAAAGCCCAACACAGAGAGAATGATAGGATGAGAGGAGTTTCTTCCCGCAGGCGATTCAGGTTCTGAACACATACAACACCCCGGACTAATCTCATATTTACAAGTTAACCCCTCTTGGGATATTTGCATTTATTTATTTATTGTTTCACTTCTTTCATTTTTATTTCGACACAACTACCATGGCTTGTTAATGCTCACCCTGCTTGCACAGCTGTTATCCTGTTTGGACATATGTTTTTGCACATGAAAGAATCATGGACATAAACACTCTTAGACATTTAAATGGGAAAACTAATCTTAAGAAAATCATAAATGCTACCGCCACCCTTGGCTATGCACATTATTATTGTACATAATAACATTACTACACATCTTTACATTGTTTTAGTTAATTTTTTTTTTAAGTTTCTTTACATGCCATTCCTTTTATTCTTTACATTTTATTCTTATTTGCTGTATTCCGTTTTGTTATGTTATTTATCTTTAACTTAATTTAACTTATATAGTATTACCATTTATTGTGCAGTTTAACAAGAAATGTTACTGTTTTTTTTTATTTATCATCTCTTGGACAATTTATTTGCACTTCTTAAACTCATTATCACAGAGTATTACATTGTGTTGTGTTGTTGTTGTTCTTGTTTGCTCATTTGCATGTCAAGTCAAGTCAAGTCAAGTAGGCTTTTATTGTTACTTCAACCATATACGGTTCAGTACACAGTGAAACGAAACAACGTTCTTCCATAAATTAACTACATAAATGAACAAAAACTAACTAGCTAACTAAGAAACCTAATTAGCTGGCTAGCTGAGGCAGGACAGATTGACATGACAGACTGACATGACAACATAAATTAACAACATAAATTAACAAAAACAACTAACTACAGTAGCTAATTTGGAGACCTAATGAAACTCTGCTAATGAGACCCACCACCGTTGTGTCATCAGCAAACTTGATGATGTGATTTGAACTGTGTGCCGCCACACAGTCATGAGTCAGCAGCGTGAACAGCAGGGGACTGAGCACACAGCCTTGGGGTGCCCCAGTACTCAGTGTGGTGGTGCTAGAGGTGCAGTTCCTGATCTGTACTGACTGAGGCCTTCTGGTAAGAAAGTCCAGGATCCAGTTACAGAGGGAGGTGTTCAGGCCCAACAGGCTCAGCTTCCCGATCAGGTGTTGAGGGATGATAGTGTTGAATGCTGAGCTGAAATCTATGTACAGCATTCGAACGTTGGTGTCCTTATTGTCCAAGTGTGTGAGGGCAAGATGGAGTGTGGTGGAGATGGCGTTCATTGGACGGTTAGGATGATACACAAACTGCAGTGGATCCAGTGTGTGGGGCAGCAGGCCCCATGACGAGCTGCTCGAAGCACTCCATGATGATGGGTGTGAGTGCAACAGGACGATAGTCATTGAGACAGGACACAGAAGACTTCTTTGGCACAGGGATGATGGTGGTGGACTTGAAGCACATGGAAATGATGGCGCTGCTCAGGGAGATGTTGAAGATGTCAGTGAGAACATCTGACAGATGTCTCCTGCTGACCAGATTTTCACCTGCTTCAGAACCGGTTTTGAACGCCTGACAAGTGGTCTGTATGCTGAATTAGCATAACAAACATGTGGTCTGAGTAGCCGAGGTGGGGGCGGGGTTCTGCCCAATATGCGCCAGGGATGTCGAAAATCCAGTGTGTTTTCCTCTCTCGTTGCAAAGTCCACATACTAATGGAATTTAGGCTTGACTTAAGATTTGCATGGTTGAAATCTCCAGTGACAATAAACAGTCCATCCGGGTGTGTGTTCTGCAGTTCACTGATCTTTGCATACAGTTCCCATAGCACTTCCTTAGCATTAGTGTCAGGTGGAATATTCATTCATTCATTCATTCATTTTCTATACCGCTTTATCCTATATTCAGGGTCACGGGGGACCTGGAGCCTATCCTAGGAGACTTCGGGCACAAGGCAGGGTACACCCTGGACAGGGTGCCAATCCATCGCAGGGCACACACACACACACACA
>JAQQZT010000038.1:25905496-25917474 GCA_030068275.1 Clarias platycephalus | reverse complement strand
AAACCCACCAAGCACGGGGAGAACATGCAAACTCCATGCACACAGAGACGGGAATCGAGCCTGGCCGGGGAATCGAATCCAGACCCTGGAGGTGAAGGCGACAGTGCTATCCACTACACCACCGTGCCGCCGCCAGGTGGAATATACACTCCAATAATGAAAACAGTGGTGAACAGTCACAAACTCCACCGATGAGCAATAACTAGAAACTAGCCCAGCGTTTTTGCACCATTTCGTGTTGATGTAAACACACAAGCCACCACTGCAAGTCTTACCGCATAGAGCTGCATTTCTGTTGGCATAAAACGAGGCTGTTGCTAAACCATGTCTCAATGAAAACAAAGACACAGCAGTCTTTAGCAGACATGTGCACTTTATGTTGTCTTTTTGTTGTCTTTTGCATAGTCCTAAGATAGTTGTTTTTATTTATCTTGTTAAATGATTTTGTATGTAGCGCCCTGGTCCTGTAGGAACACTGTTTTCATTTCAAAATGTATTGAACTGTATATGGTTGAATGACAATATAAGTCTACTTGACATTAAATTTTTTCTTGTCATTGGCAATTGTATTGTGTTCGGCTGTGTATAGTGCACTGTATGACAAGTAAAATTTGAATTAAAATTTTAATAATCTGACCATTTTGATTCATACACATTCACATTCCATACAAACTTAAATAATTCTTTTGATTGTGTAAAGCTGCTTTGCGACAATGACAATTGTTAAAGGCGCTATACAAATAAATAGATTAGATTGAATTAGAGAAACCATAATACACTAAGAATTGATGTAAATGTATGAGTAATGTAAAAGTATATGCAATGCCTGTCTCTTTTGCTAAAAATTCAATGTGCGATAATTGCCATTGGAAAAAAAACTATCTATATTTTACACTCAATTAAATGAATATTATCTGGCTCTATTCCATAGCCAAGTCTGGCCTACATCCTGGAAATTAAGACTTCTGCATGGATGTTTGATTTAATTAGCTTAGTTAACTGCTCGCAATAATTGTAAATCTTTTTCTTTTTTTCCAGGATGAACCACACACATATTTTTCTCAAGCTGATTTTATTATTACTTCTTAACTTACAAAGAGGGATGCCAAAAAAGAAATAAATAAATAAAAAATCAAGGCAGAGCAATGCCAAATATATAAATTAAATTCAAAAGACAAACAGAAAAATAAGTTATTTTCAGGAGCTATACTTTTCCCTTTTGATATATGGTCAGATTCATTGATTTCATTGCTTTTATAAAGTTGCTTAATACTCATTTATAATGATTGACCTTTATTCATCTTGTACTTTTTTCAGAATTATCAATTTGTTGTTCCTTTATTGGGATTTAATGTGGTTTAAAGTACGAAATAAGTCTACAAAAGACCTTTACATGAAGTTTCCTTTAAAGTTACATTATTTGCTATATTAGACAACATTAATGAAAAATGAACTCCAACATTAATACACCATAATTACTGCAAATTAAATAACTCAAATTTAAGTTAACACTTTTGACATGTATTTAGCTATGCAGAAGCACTGGAATGCTGATATTGGGTTTAACCATTCTCATGTGATATTGCTTTTATACATACAAGAAATGAATATACACTGAGGGACATTTCAGACAGGATGTGGCCAAATGTTATTTATTATCTTATATAGTTTAAGCAGATCCTGAAGAGGCCATAGACACATACTGTACTCAGTGTCAGTAGAAAGCGCACATTGATTTGTACATTTGTGTTATTTGGTGTTTATAGTAAAAGTCTCTTCTTTGTTTTCACCTTTATTTGAAACACTTTTATATTTAAATTTTAGGTCAAAAGTTATATTCTGGAAATTAGCCAGTTGTCATGACTGTTTTGAGGTACCAGACTTAAAAACTTTGCCATTACACTGTAAAACCTGAGAAAGCGACCGCGGTGCACTGGGTGTCCTGCTGTCGTGTCTGGAACTGACTTTTTAATTGATTTGTTGTTCATTGGCTGTTCTGTGGGCTCAGACTGAATGGGATGGCCTTTGGGCATGGGTGAGCCTTGGATCCAGTCACTACTACTGTACATTGTCAACGTAGTTTCATAAATAGGTGATGTAGTAAAAAAAAAAAAAAAATGTTGTTCAGTCCACCTTACAGTGGTGTTGATGTTTTGGCCGATCAGTAAGTAAAAAAATAAATAAACAAAAGAAAGTTATGGTAAATAATAGTTGAATTGGTATCTTTATGGTAAACTTATTAAACAATGAATAAAGTGAATATTAGAAAAATACTTCACAATGCCAATATGCTGCATTTCTTTCTTTCATTCATTCATTCATTCATTCATTCTGTGCAGGTTGTGCAGAAATTGCCAATATCAAAATGGCATCTATTTAGTTCATGCATAAGAGAAAATCCTCAGAATTTCCAGAATGTAAATTTTGAGCAGTAAATGTACAATAATTTCAGAATTTTAGAGTCTTATGCTCATACTATTAGCCATTTTTTTCTATGCAAACAAACTAAGTAAATATAGCTACTATATTTATCTATGTAACTAATCATGCTCATTGCACTAGCTGTCTAAGTTTTTTTTTTTTTTTTTTGTCCTGTCCCCTTTTCAAATTTGTATTGGTTAACTCAGGCATCAAAAGTCTATGCTGTAAATCTTGGGGTGCACAAACATGGCTGGCCCTGCTTTCTAAAAATATTGGATATTTAAAAGTGCTGTAATGCCTTTTATATACACCGATCAGTCTTAAAATTAACAATGATTATCAATTATATACCAATAAACTGGTGACAGGACAATGAGCACCCAAGGTGCTCCATCACTCATGCCCACAAGGACCAAAGGCCAGCCTGTCCAGTCTGGTCCAAAAGAAACACCAATGTAACACACATTGCTGGAAAATTCCAAAGCTGCTCACAATAGAAAGGCACCAGAGCATCCAATGCACCACAGCAGAATGGCAATGAAGCCCAGCAGACAAAGAGCCCAAATTCTCCAGATTCCAATCCTATTATGCATCCATGGGATGCGCTGGTCCAATCCAAAGAGGCCCCACCACAGCATCCAAAAGAACTGTTACCAATGTCCTGGTACCAGATACCACAACACATCCTCAGAGGTCCATCTGGTGGCGTTGTAGCCCAAAGAGCTAGAGCCACCCAGGGATGTATATACAATACTGGGCTTAATAACGTATGGCGTTGTAATGTTATGACTGATCTGTGTGAATTATAGTGGAAACACTGTCCTTAGTTTGAACACGTTGCTACATAAACCTTTTTTCCCCCCAGTGTATCTTTTAAAACAAACAAAAAAAAATATATATATATTTTTTGGCAACAGTACTTGTAACATGTAAAAAAAAATCTCTCTCTTTCTCAGACCACATACAGTATTACAGTCTCTTTTTACACTTCCATCCATCCCTTTTCTCTCTCTTCCTCATTCATCACTTTCTTTATCTCTCAATATCTTTACCCAAGAGAGATAAAAAAAACAAAAAAAAAACAGAGAAGGTATTGCAGGACGGTGATGAGATAGGAACACAGGAAGAAAATGAAAGTTAAAGAAAAAAAAAAGCTTTCAGCAACTTCAAATCCCCAATAGCTGTACTCTGAGACAAAGGATTAGCGACAGAACCTTTCACATCAAGGCAGGCATGCGAGAGATCTTGTGAGGGCCTGAAGCAAGACATGTCTTAACCAACATCCAGTGTCAAGACAAGCCAAAAAGGTCAGGCATTAATCACTAAAGGGCTGGGTGGCCCGAGCTGTCAGTGCTGCTCCCCCTCACACACACACACATTGTGGGAACACACATACATACAAACCTACACACACACACAACAAGGCCAGTGGAATGTTTCACACACATCTTTCTTTTTTTTTTTTTTTCTCTCGCATTTTTCAAAACTCAGCCAGGAAACAGCGTCTTCATCCATGTTGACTTCAAATGCCAACAGTCATGAACTATAGTCTTATTTTAGCAGGATTGCAAGTCATATACTGTCAGAATTCTAAGACGTTTTGGTTTGTGTGTGGGTATGTGTGTGAAAGAGAGAGGGACTGCGGAAAGTGAGCACTTATAGAAGGTTTTAGTTGGTGAACATGAAGACAGGCATGACGCATCTGTAGCCAGCTAACATCTGACCAACTGTGCACAGACAGCTGGTGGTGTAATTCTCTAAATCTCACTCTTCTGCACAACGTGTGGTGGATAATAAAGACAGATTTTCTGTAAAATTCCAGTCAAGTCAAAGTAACAGATTTTATCGACACATAGTCTGTAATCACACACAGTGGAAGAAAACATCATTCATCCAGCAACGTTCAAGGCAATAAAGGGGCTCTGGATCAGACTGTAACATTGCACTGATAGTATCCATGTGCTTCAGTCCGTGCAAAAGTGTGTGTGTTTGTGTGTGTGATATGTTCCACATTTCCATACAAACATTTATATTGTGTCACAACTCACATTAATGAGCTGAGAGAAGTCTTAGGTGTAATTGTTTTCATTTCCTTTTACCGTTTCCATGGCAACATGTTCATATAATGTTCAGTAATATTAACCTATACTGTATAGATTTTAACATAGTGTTACATACATTACTAACATAATGTGCATGCATACAGTATGTATATTAATTTGTTATTAATATTTTTTTCTTGTTTTTTTAAACTTCTACTTTTTCATTCCTTCATTCATACTTTCTTTCACATGCTGTAGAAATCTTGATATTCTATTAACTACATCTTAAAATAACATACTTTTTACTATTTTATAGAGAAGTGAATGAGCCATTAATAATGAAATCAAGTTTGTGTCATGTGTCACCACACCAGGCCATCACTGATCATGTAACAGCACCCAGTTGTGTTTTTATCATTTAGTTATCTAGCTTTTAACATGCAAGGTACTTTATTAGACGTTATGGTGGCTTAGGCGGTTGAGGCTCTGAGTTGATGATCAGGGTTCTGTGTTTCGAGCCATGCCACCTCCAGGGTGGCACAGTTGGGCACTTGAGCAAGGTCCTTATCCATATGCCCATACAAAATAACCCTGGATGAGTACTTCTCCCAGCTGTGTTGACTCTGGCTAGGCACCCGTCCTAGTTGTTCTGCCAGTTGTAGTAAATTCATACTGATTCACATTCCATGATATTTCAGTTTATATGATTTAAGTGACTCATTTAATATTATTATTATTATGATGATGATTATTATTATTATTATTATTATTATTATTATTATTATTATTATTATTATTGTATTATTATTATTATTATTATTATTATTATTATTATTATTATTATTATTGTATTATTATATTATGATTATGATTATTATTATTATTATTATTATTATTATTATTATTAGTAGTAGTAGTAGTAGTAGTAGTAGTATTTTTATTGTAACAATTCTATTATCATAACTTCTCAGCTCCTCATGTCTTTACCAATTATCTAAGAACAGGAGTCAACTACTGAAACATAAAATAAATAAATAAAAATAAGTGACTATAAAAACATATATCTGTCTCAGGACCTAGTTTTTAGTTTGCCTTTAGTTTTCTACTTGCTTTTCATTTTTCATTTTTCCTTTTATGCAGCATCCATCATTTCATGACATTGCCCATTATTTTGCTTGTTCATTTAAGAAATGCAATGGGACATCTGCTTTCTTCCCATTTATTATATGATGGCTGTACTGAAAGTACAGTGAAAACATGGGTATATTTTTTTTCAATTGAAATAAGTCTAACTTCTCATGTTGAGAGAGTAACTTGCTGTTTCTGTTACTGAGTTCTTAAGGACGGAGAAGTGCAGGCTATCTGACTTCCATCGAAGACTACAGAATGTTTACAGAGATGATCCCTTTGACAAAAGCAATGTGCACAGATGGATAAAGAAGCGGAAACCAGCATTGGAGAAAAATATGCAGTAGAAGACAGTGGAGTGCGACATTTTCACAAGATATTTTTAAAGAGGATGTGAAAGTTGGGTTCAGTTACATCACAATTGAATTGAATTAAATTGAATTCATTCATTATTATTTTACACATTAATGCAAAATTTACTTAATGTTATACAATGTTTTTGTACATAGAAAATAACAATAAAAGAGATTTTCTAATGTACTCTTTATGTAGTATGTTTATACTGTTTTTATGTTGTTAAACTATACATCTTATATTCTTATACTGTTTATAGCTGTTATAAAATACAGTGGGTACGGAAAGTATTCAGATCCCCTTAAATTTTTCACTCTTTGTTATATTGCAGCCATTTGCTAAAATCAAACTGCATCACACTATAAGTAACCCTCTGTTGTGTGATCACTGTCTAGGGGAGGGAAAGTTAGGAAAGGGTTTAGACATCACACTCACTCACTCACTGTCTATACTTCTATATCCTGTATTCATGGTCATGGAGGGCTTGGAGCCTATCCCAGGAAGCTTCGGGCACGAAGCAGGGTACAGTACATGCTGGACAGGGTTCCAATCCATTGCAGGGCACACACACATACACACGCTCATTCACACACTATTTGGGAATGCCAATTAGACTAATCTGCATGTCTTTGGCCTGTGGGAGGAAACCAGTGTACCCGGAGGAAACCCACCAAGCACAGGGAGAACATGCACACAGAGACAGGAATCGAGCCTGGCTGGGAATCGAACACAGACCCTGGAGGTGCAAGGCCGACAGTGCTAACCACTACACCACCGTGCCGCCCACACTCTGTTACACTTCTTATTAAAAGGAAAAAGATGTCATGATTGACAGGCAGACTGACAGACAGAGGCACTTCCATGACAAAAAATAATCAGCCCCCTACTTTGTTCTATTCTTTTTTCTTAGTGACTGCAAGAAATAAATAATGGCACAAATACAATAATGGCAAAAGCCAGCATGACAGTCCATTCACACTCTATTACTGCTATTACCATTAGAAGTTCAGTGTGAGCCTTTTTTTCCCTCACACTATATATACATTTAATGAAATATTGATCCTGTACAAACTTTTATCTGGCATGGGGCATTTATAAATGTAACAAAAATGCGGTGGCTGATTGAGTGATCTTTCTCTCAAAATTGGGGCTAAAACACAATAATACAGTTTCCTTGCCTCAAGACTGGGAGATTGCAGTGCTAAATGATTTGGGGTTCACGGTGGTTCCATTGTGGAATATTATGAAATATTTTTAAATATTGTGGAAAATGATTTTCAGAATCATATACAGACATTTAGAACATGGGGAATAATTATGTTATACCTGATCCTGTAATAGCCAAGTTAAAGCATTTTTTGTGAATTTACATCACTGTAACCATTCTCCATGGTTGTGGTCTGACTCCTACGTCTGGTCTGTGTGTGTGTGTGTGGTCTTTTGCATGCCCCCCCCCCCACACACACAGTCCAAAGCTGTGCATGGTAGGCTAATTGGTGTTTCCAAGTTGCCCATGGGTTGGGCTTCAGGCCTCCTGCATAAGGGGTATACAGTATAAGATGTGAAAGTGTAAAACCCAGCTTTTTATTATTCAAAGTTTTCTACATTAAAGTTGAGTTTATGTGGGTTTTCACAGACATAGTCACATACTGTTTGTTTACTGTAAGTTTGCATTGGTTTATTTAGGTTTTCCAGGTTTCTTTCAATGGTTAAAAGATGGTAGGATGGATATGATTGGATATGGTTATTGCCCATATATGTAAATGTGTCCCTGAGAGGGCTTATGTCCCATCTGGGGTTTATTCTTGAATTGCATCTGGTGTTCCAGAGATAGGCTTCAGATTCATCCTGTTCAGAATAAAGCAGTTAATAAAGATGAATGAATGAATAATAACAAAAAATGAAATTGGCATGATTAATGGTTGCATGGCTCTCACTCTCGAGAAGTGACTAAAGACAAAGAATGGAATTAAAATAAACAGGCTGCTGTATTTTCTATCCATGTTTCCTTTCTACCCAAAAATTCTATTAATCCAGGATATTTAACAATACATTAATATGCTCTTAAATGTGTATACCATTTTATTCATATTCTAAAAGGAAATGCAACATTTTATTGGTGACATCTTCCTAAAATTACTTCAGCTGTGATCTGCGTTTATTTTCATCTGCAAATTTGCCATCTGTAACAAAGTTTCTTGCTTACTGAACAACAGGAGGTCCGACAGCTTTCTGCCTTGATCAGATCTGTTACAGTACATGATTGCATCTTGTGGAAGACATTTGTCACACAAGGGCTATCAATTAAAATTTATATTTTACACATAATAAAGGTTTGACTTTTGATGAGCTGATGAGTGGCAGATGTGGTTCACCTTCATATCAACCTTGAGTATATAAAAAAATACGACCATAAGGCTACTATGTATTTTTGTATATATATATATATATATATACATATATATATATATATACACTGTATAAGCGGCTACCTCAAACAGCTCACTTGGCACATGGCCTCCCACTTTTAACAGTTTTGTGCAGGGGCGGGGCTGTTAAATTTGGCACAGCTGGCGAGATCTTAGCTTGAGGTCCGAAAGTCAAAAGTGAGGAAAAAGCGTGGCGGATGTTAAACGCAAAAATAGCATATGAGCGTGGCAATGCCATGTGCCTCTGGTACATTGAAGGTGAGCGCCATTTGATCGCAGGGCAAGAGACAGACTCTCAAGGCCTTCATGAGCTTTCAGTTTTGCAGAAATCCAGCTTTTGTGACTCAGTTTGATTTTGTCATAACATGATTATCTCTTATGGTATACAAATATGTATATGTTTCCTCCTGGATTTGATGGCATTTGCTAATGTTAGAATTAGCTTATTTAGTATTCTTTTGCGAATGAGATGATTGTATGACATATGCTTTGCTTTTCATACAATAATATGCAGGTAACATTAACTAATACTGACATTTTTAAGTTTTCTAATTAATACTGGATTGAACCCAAAATAGTGTTAAATGGAGTATCTAGGGTGTACAAATCCTTGTTCCACACACAAAGTAGTGACCATGATTAGGGGTTAAAGAGGGATTTGGGATTCAACCTTAGAGAACCTAGTGAGCCCGGATAGAAACAAAGCAGGACAGTTCAAAGGAGCAATTATTAAGCAGACAAAGTGTTGTTTAAAGATGACATTTCATTATCAGATGTATTTCCTCCTGAAAGTGCTACTGTGACTAGTTTTGTATAAGGGTTTTTGAACTGGCTTCTGATAAGTAACGTCCTTTTTGCCATCCTGAAGTAGGTGGGACCATGGTGACGTGCCTTCACGTGCTAAAGGTCAATAGAAATAATGTCTCAGTCCATTATAAAAACACTTTACCTTAAATACGGTCCATAAACTTCATAAAAACAACTGAACTTTTAAACGTCAAGAAAATGTCTATAATATTCCACAGGTCACACAATCGCTAGGTCCAGTAGGTGAAACAACTGTCATTAGATTAGACTTAAAATTCTTAGACTGAATTAAAATTATTAGCACTGAAGATTTAAGAATATGACATTTTTGCTATTATGTTTTTGTAGTTTCATTATACAGTAAATCATGCTGCTGTAGTATCTTTGGTTTCACTTTAATTTAGTGAAGTGCATCATCCTTAACATCATTCTGTGTCTCAGATCTCTTTCGAAATAAGGCTTGTTTCGTTCTTTTTTATTTTTTATTTTTTAAGAAATATGACATGTTAGCTACTACCCAGCAGGAACATTCTTTCAACAGTTTGCATTGAGATCATGCTCCATTAAATTGTTTAATAACTCTTTGGTTATATCTAATATCAGCTAAAGTATATTTTATATTGACTCAGCAAGCTGGATTACTTTTGCAGAGACGTGAAATGTGTTTATGTTATTCACTCTATCAGTGACGGAATGCAACAGAAAATTATGATGTAAGAGATTGCAAGCGGTTACATTTTAAAAGATGTGAAATAGTGAAGGCAAACAGCAGTGTGTTGAGAGTATACAGTATTTGTTATAAGCACATTCTGACTATCAGTCCTGGGGACAGCACAGGACTTGCAGTTTGACTATACGAGCAGTTCTTCAGAACAAATCTATCATACCCAGGTGAGATTATGCACTGATGAAGGGGTGTGGAATGCAAATCATTAGGGTACTCATGTGAGACCATCAACAGCAGGAGAAGGTCAAGAGCAAGTGCAGAAAGCACCAAGCAGAGGTTTATCATCAAGATAAATCAGGCAGATCTGGAGGGAAAGAGGAGATATAACAGTAGAAATGTGTCAGGATTAAGCCACGACATTACATCAGGAAGCAGAAGTAAATGCACAAAGCATGTTAGTACAGTAGGTATGCTATTATCCTAGATCAGAGCGATCAAGGTGCAAATAGGGACTGAGAACAACATGCTAAGAAAACATAACTAAAAGAGAGAGCTGCAAGGCAGACTTTTGTTATACTGTACAATGAAGGGCGGCACGGTGATGTAATGGTTAGCACCCGCGCCTTGCACCTCCAGGGTCCGGGTTCAATTCCCGGTCAGGCTCGAATTCCCATCTCTGTGTGCATGGAGTCTGCGTGTTCTCTCCTTGGTTGGTGGGTTTCCTCCTACAGTCAAAAGATCTGCAGATTAGGCTAATCGGCGTTCTCAAATTGCCCGTAGTGTGTGTATGTGTGTGTGCCCTGCAATGGATTGCCACCCTATCCAGGGTATACCCTGTGTCGTGCCCTAAGTCTCCTGGGATAGGCTCCAGGCCACCCGTATAGACGATGAGGAAATAATTGAGTGTACATTGAAGCTTTTGTTTAATGAATGGTTATACTGTATATGGGAATCTTTTGTCATTTTCATACATCAAGGATATTGGATGGGGTGGCTAGACAGGAGCACTTTCCTACAAAAATACAACCAAGCATTGCCAAACTAATCTGACTAACCTAAAGAGACCAAGGTTGAACTTTTTAGCTATAAAAAAAAGGTCAAGCAAGACAGTTTATCACCCAAAGAAAACTACTCATATGGTGAAATGTGGTGGTGGTAGATTCAGGTAAGGGGATGCTTGGATGGCTCTAAATATCAATAGCTTAGACCACATGGCTTTCAGGCTTGTGGTAGCTTCAGGAAGTTGAAGAATAAAAGCACCCAAGCAGGATTGTAGCACCCAAAAATCTAAACCAGCCAGTATAGTCCCCTCAAGAATTTGGGAAAGCCAATAAGCATGTCTTTAGGAGGAAACCAGAGGAAACCCACCAAGCACAGAGAAAAGATGCAAACTTTGTGCAAACAAACACGACATGGAAAATGAACCCGGAACCAGTGCTTACTACTAAGCCACCATGCCGTCATAATTACTAAATAAAGCAAATAAAGTGGTTGATTTCTTAATTTAATATAACAACCACCCGACCCTGTGTGAGACTTCTATCTCCTTAGACTCCCCTACATCGGTGACCTCAACCTCCCAATGTTAAACCCTACCGTATTCCCTTGAGTATGTTAAATAATTTTGGCAGCATTTGACCAAAGCTGAGCAAAAAATATATCTCTCTACCCTTCATCATTCATCCTCCTTCTTCTGTGATACTATTCATTAGCAGCTACACATGCTGATGCCAGAAAACTGCCTCCATCATGCTTGACAGATAATGTGGTATGCTTTTAACAGAAGCTCTCTTTCCAACATTCTGTTACAAGTTAATCTTGGTTTCAATCTTGTACCAGAACTGGGCAAGCATTATCTATTTTCCTTGATCTTTCTGTTGTTAAAATCATCTTTTTAAGAATTTACCAAATTGTTGATTTCTCTTAATATTTCCAGGATAGCATTCTTTCACCTCAAAAATATTGCCAAGATAAAAAATATATTGTCACTAAACGATCCAGAAAAACTAGTTCATGCTTTTATCACCTCTAGGTTGGACTATTGTAACGACTCACTGTCTGGTTGTTCAGCTAGGTGCATAAACAAGCTTCAGTTAGTCCAGAATGCAGCAGCGAGAGTCCTCACTAGAA
>JAQQZT010000038.1:25836606-25849011 GCA_030068275.1 Clarias platycephalus | reverse complement strand
GGCTAGGGGAAAACATGAGCACGTGAGAAGTGACAGCGTGGGAAAAAGACGGCAGACAGGGCGTGAATCATGACAGTTGGATTGTAATGTTTTCTCCTTGGTGGTTTAAGCTGGGATCTTTGTACGTAGCTTGGACTGTCAAACACAGCGATGTTAATTAGGCTGAAAGTATTTACAAAGTTGTATTATACAACAAGTCTTTTCAATAATCAAAGCATGAATAATGACATCATTACAATGAAGATTCAAAAGATGAATTACTGTAGGATCCATGTGCAAGGAGACACGAGGTTAAATCAAAGCAGGAATGACATGGACAAACACAGGCAAGACAGAAGTGGCAAAGCAATGGCTCAGAACGTATTTGCAGGATCTAGAGGCAAGACTTTGCATTAATGTGTATGGGCGTATATAGTCAAACAATGCAAACAAGAAATGCAAACTCAACAGCAACAGGAAGTGAATAACCAATTGCGTTTGTGACAGACATGTAAAGAATGCTGTCTGCTTTATTAGCAAGATAAGCTTTCCACCAATCGTTTCTGTCAAATCTTTGTTTCTCAGATCATTCAAGTACAAACTGATACAAAGTAATAAGCATATGGCACTGCATGGTCTAAAACTTTAGCTTAAGTTTAATCAGTTCCTCATGAGTTCTTAAAATAGTTCATACTGTATGTTCCCAAACAGGCTCTTTATTAGGAAGCACATCTGTACAAAGACAAATATTGCTCCTAGTCATTGCATATTGCATGAAAGTACATGAACATTTTGGAAGCTTAAGATATTACGATGCATCACTGTATACAAACCAGTGCATTTTCAAATGCTAAACAAACAGAGACCAAAAAAAAAAAGAGAGAGACACTATTTATTAAATTTGTAGGTTTTGCTTAGTTACTATCTATGATGTAGCCTTACATCATAGTAACTAAGTTAAAAAATACTACATGGAAATATGACAGAATTTGAACAGACGTTTGTCACTTCAAACGTCTTCCTCCTGTACTATCCTTCACGGATTCTTTACTTCGGCAGGGTGCGTCTACATTTCTTACAGCTTGATATTTAATTCATGAAACCCATTTTTTTATATTAAATTTCCCCAAAATGCACATTTAACTAATATTATTGTTTCATAAATCCTGGATTGATTGTAGATATGAAATAGATGAAAAAGCTTTTCTTGCTCCTTTTCCTGCATCGACTACATGATTTATTGAAGGCTAGCAACAAGAAGGAGCATTCCAAATTCGCAGATGATCGTCAATGCAGTGCAGATTGAGAAATTTGCTCATTAGTAACGGCATTAACAATAAATATTAATTTATTATTATTATGTTTTTTTTTTTATACTAATCTTATTCAGTTCTTTTTGTGGAATTTTATTGCTTTGTTGCTATAAAAGAATTGATGAAATTGTTTCTCATATTCAGAGAAAAACAAACAAACAAACAAACAAATAAATACTATTGGGTATGATCAAACACAGCACGAAGCTCAATGTTTTCTATCACCTAGCGCAGGAGATTTCATACTTTTGCAATCAGGGATCTTTTTAATTGGATAATAAATGTCAATAAACCTGTCGTTACTCCAACTCTTTAAATATCAAGCTTGCTCCTGACTAATTAATGGATTTCTTTTTTATCCTAATCGCCTCCCTCAGCTTCCTGTTTTTGGCTGACTGAAGTAGAACATGATGTGTTCTTTTGCAGTTTTAGCTCATCCATCTCCAGGTGCGAAGCACATTCTGAAATGCGTTTCTGTTCATAATGGTTGTCAAGGTTGGTTACATGACTTATCATAGCCTTCCTGTCAGCTTAAACCAGTCTGGCCATTCTCCTCTGACCTCTTTCATCAACAAGACATTTCTGCCTGCAGAACTGCCACTCACTGCACTTTTTTTTTAAGGAAGACTAGAGACTGCTATGTGTGAAAATCTCAGGAGATTAGCAGTTTCTGAAACACACCAACCAGCCCATCTGGCACAAACAGCCATATCAAATATAAAAAACGTCTGACTGTGAAGTCCTCTCTGTTAGTCTGTTAGACCTTTTTAAAGACTTTTTAAATTTTTTTCTTATTTAAAAAATTTCTTATAAAAAAAATAAATAAAAAATAATAATAATATACAAAGATTGTAGGGTATTTCCTGGAATTCCTGAATTCCAGGAGTAGCCATAATGTTGTGTGTAAGCATTTAGCTTACCAGCTCTGAAGAAATGTTTACACGGGGTGTTACACCTAACTCTTTTTTTGTAATAGTTTATGCTAATTGTATTAAATGATTTGTTTTCTAAATTCTAAAGAATATGAAACTATCTTTATTCTGGTAGCTGTGACTTTTGAGAAAACTAGAATTGTAATCGTGATCATGTTAAAGGCCAGGCCCCCATAACATACAGTATGTTAATGATGTCAAATTAGTGTCAGTTGGTCTCTTAGATCTGGGATCAAAACTAAAAGTTTTAGAGCAATTTCTTCATCTCACATTAACAGCATTAAGATATTTTATGGGGTTATGACAGAGTCAATAGGTTTTAAAAGGGGACGTATTTGGCCTTATTGCCCTGTGCCACGTTTGCTGTAAAACAAACAGCATTTCAGCAGAAACATCTCATACAAACTGTCAAGCATGGCAGAGGACGGATGATGATTTGGGCTTGTTTTTGCAGCCACTGACACTGGGTACCTTGCAATATGAGATCATCTGTCTAAGAGCTGAAGCTTGGTCAACATTGGGTCATGCAACAGGACAATAACCTGAAACACACCAGTAAAGCTACTTTAGAATGGCTGAAAAAAATAAAAGAATTAAGGTTTTGAAATGGCCTAGTCAAAGTCCAGACCTCAACCCAACTGAAATGCGGTGGCGAGACCTTAACAGAGCTGTGCATAAGCGATTGCCCAAAAGCCTCAATGAACTGAAGTGATGTGAGAGAGTGATAAAGCCATACAAGAAACTATTACTTCAAGTTATTGCAGATAAAAGTAGAATCATTCAAGCTAGTGAATCATTGGGGTATTTAGTATTGCTAACATTAGTTTTGTTAGTTTTGTAAAAAAATTTTAATGACACAGTGAAAAAGATGTATGTTATTGGTTATCTGGGGTTATATGTACCCAATACTAATACCTGCTATGATCAGAAGATTTTTATTATGTTTTTAGACAAAACAACAACAACAACAACAACAACAAAATAAAAATAAAAAAACCCACATAGAATTACTGTAAAAGAGGGTAACTTTTACACATGGCTGTAATGACCGTTCGCTAACTTTTACCTGAATGCAACATATCTGGAATTGTGAAAAATCTTTGATGAAAATCTCATTTTAAAAATTTGCACTCTCTCCACAGGCAAGATGTTTCTGCTTTGCAGTGGGACTTGAAGGCAAGTGCTACTGTATATATGCAAACTGTCAGCTGTGCCTTTGGGATGGGTTTATGTGGTAGTTTTGACATCTGCAATTTAGATTACAGAGATTTGAAATGCTAGAAATGTTCAGAAATTCTGGCAGAACAAGCGCTGAAGAAGTTTGCGAATCAGTTGTGGGTGTTTGTGCATGGTATCTTGCTGTGGAATGGCATCCCCTATATGATGTATTCCTGCCATGCTACCAGTGCTCCTTGGATAGTGCCTGGTCCTACTGTAGGTTAGGCTTGTGACCACTGTGACCATGTTACAATGGTTATTCACAATTGATATGACCTTTTGTTAAGTGGTTTATTTTCTACATTCTACAACAGTACTGGGGATTACAAAACTATGAATTAACACATATGGAGTTAGGTAATTATGTAGCAACAACAATAACAACAGTCAGATGTTATTTTAAGACATGGAGGTCAGCCTTTCTGGAATAGTTCTTGCAAGAACAATATTGTCAAGTGCATTTGCAGATCATCTCAGTAGCTGTTTTCATCAGTAGCAGATGCATCTCAACAACAACTGTTCAAAGGAGATTATTGCATATTTTGGACACCTTTAGCATTGTTTAACAATGTAGAAAGCAATACAAATCAGGAACGACACTGAAGTTAGAAATTGATCCCAAACTGGGATCAGTTGAGCGGTAGTATATCCTTAAACATATTTTGGCTTTCTGTCTCATTTTTTTCTCCCTGCTCTCTTAACTCCTACGATTACTGCTGCTTCTACTCCTACTATTGCTAGAATTACATTTTTTATTATATCACAGGAGAGAATAAAACTCAAAAGAGGAACTGACAGATTAGGGGTGACTTCACTGGAAGAATCCAAAAGGTTCGTGACAATGGTGACACACTTTAAGCCTACTGTGTTCTTGACAGTTAACACCATTGTGTATATCATAGTTTTGTTCTAGTTCGTTGCCTATCGGTGTTTATTGATGTCTCAGCCTTTTAACATTTTACACGGCATGCCGTGTAAAATAGCATTATGCTTATACATAATAGCATTATGCTAGCTTTGCAAATTGTGCTTTAATTGTAATGTCTGCAATCACTTCAACATGACATATTGTAGTGCTTTTCGATTAGTCTAAACATGCTGATTAAGGCTCTAAAACAGGAACTCAGACAGCAGTGCTGGCTTTGACAACAATGACAAGTTTATATTGACCATTTGTTTACAACAATACAACTCATTTACATGTACATGTATAGCAGAAGAAATAAAAGTGATTTTTAACAAACCATCAAATTGTTAGAATGGTGAAGGTCTTTTTCCTCCTCTTCTTTCTTTCTTACTTTCTGTCTGTCTGTTTTTGTAACAGTATATCCTTGTTGTTTTCTACCTTATGTCTAAAATCTTTTCTTAGGTGTGTACGGAATACTCAGAAAGTGTTATAATCAGACCTCTTTTTTTCCCCGCTACTGTATAAATTGAGAAATTTCCATTGAATGACTTGCTTCCAACTTTAATTACATGAACTAATTTGGTACCTCATTTAATTAATCTATGAATACATTGACAGCCTTACTACATTCTTCTTTAAAATGACTAACTTTAACTAAAGACTCACCATCCTAGCTGTAGACACTTTACAATTTTACAGGATATACTGAATATTCCGAACATAATAAAAATAATATTTAGTTTGAACCTCTTTAGCTTTGAGTACATCAGGGAAGTAAAACTCTATAGATGTGATAACCTTGTAATTCAGGACATTCAGGTAGTCAGCTGACTTCATTTTATTGCCACATAACATTCCTGAGCCTAGACCAAACTGATTGAAGCAAGCCCAGATCATAACACTATCACGCCCATTACTCTGGAATAGGGTCAATCTGCACTCATTAGACCATGTGACCTTTTATCAATTAAACATAGCTGTGATTTCTCCTGTAGATTTTTTTTCCATGCAACTTCAAGTGTTTAAGTGATCTTCTGATCGAGGTCATTGCAAAGATGATGCTTTGAGATTTTATTAATGCATTGAAAAGTTCTTAAACAAATTCCAGTGATTTCAACAATGTCCTTTTTTTTGGCCAGGTAGTGTATTTCACACAATATCTAATATTTCCTTTACATATTTCTAGTCATTACTTACAGCTAAACATTTGCACATATTTACACATATTCAGTTTTAAATAGGAAACACAATCATTAATTGCAATTAATCTATACGACACACAGACATCCAGGCATTGTTAACTTCTATTTATTCTGCTGATGTTTTGTTTATACGTCAAGCAATCCATTATTCATGATCGGCTTTAATCACATATAATAATCCTGCATTAGTTATAATGACATGCAACAATCAACGCTTTAATTCTCAGCTATTGTGAAATAACAATTGCACTTGCATGAGTTATGGTTCCTGGTAATGAGAGTGATCAGTGAGGTTTGAGAAAAGAACATGAGAATAAGATTGACAAAAAGGTCAGGTGTTTCAGTGCTGATATTTAACATAAAAAGAATTTTAATTGATAAGATAGGTGTATAACAGTTTTGTACTTTCAAAGCAACCTCATTAATCAGCATAACAACATCACTGAAAATAAAGAAATATCAGGGAATTTAGATGAAGCAAATTTCTGTTCTGAAGTTTTAAGAAGGACAAAGTGGTTCTTTTGTGTATTCGGATGTTCTAAATATATAAAACACACAAACGCAAATAACTCTTTACCATTCCTCCGCTGTTCATTTGCACTCATGACAATACTATTAGGTTTGACATGCAATCCGAAACCCAGTGACTGCCTTAGAACTTCCATCATCCTACTGTGCAATCACAAATAAATCACAAATCCATCATTATGCAAGATGTGGCATCTCTGATTACCTCTCCCTCACTTTCCAGCTTTGCTATTTAAACTCCAAAGTTGCTCTTCGTCGCTCTCCTTGGATTTGTATGATAAGTTAATTCTCCACATATGCTGCAGCGTGCCTTTGCCTCAGGTTCGACGGGCCTATGCGGGTACTTCATAACTGTCAGCATTTAGTTCACCTTCACGAATGACATAGAACTATTTACGATAACTAAAGCTTTCTGTTCAAGGCTGTGTGTTTTCTGATTGTGTTTTTAATTTGATAAATTTCCCATGGTTTATATTAATGCACTTATTATAACCTGTTGTTTCTATAATAATGAAATACACTGAGTCTGGTGCGGTTGATGCTCCGCATTAAATGTGTTTTTATTAATATAGTTTAGGCTCTTGTGATATGCTTATTTAACTTATTATATTGTGAGCAATTTATAACTTTATTATTCTTTTTAGATTTAAAGTACAGTATATTGTATATATAGTTTATAGTTTAGAACTTTGTTTGTTTGTTTGTTTGTTTGTATGTCTTTCTGATACAGAAATGGGAAAGAGAGGCCAGGAAGGGAACATCTGTTCATCACTGCTATAACAAGTGTAACAACTAACTAACTAACTAACTAACTAACTAACTAAGTAACTAAGTAACTAACTAACTAACTAACTAACTAACTAACTAACTAACTAACTAACTTGGTTTGTGGACATTCCAAAACATTAAACATATCTAAAAATGGGGGAAAATATGATTTATAAACTAGCGTTGTGTTATTAGAAGCAGAAAATAATCTACAGTACTTACAGTATGGATGATTGCTGAAACCCATACTCACCCATAAGTCATCAAGTCACTTCATACTTGATTAATTCAGACTTGATTAATTTGCTTACAATGTAGTTTCCTTAAATAATTAGTTTTCTTAAAGTGGTTTATTTTGTATATATAATTACTACTGTAATATTTATGTATATATTTAAGCAATATCATATGCAAAGAAGTTCTGTTGTGCTGGATATCAGTACGGTTGTGATGCATTCATAGGGACATGGGTGCGGCCTGAGTGCTGAAGTCACCACAGTTGTGACCATCTTCAGCACAACAGAATGACCTTGAGTGTGATATTGGTTTTATACAACATTATCCAAAAATACCATGTATTATCAACAGGACATGCTTTGCTTAATGATGATTATGATTTGTTTCTTTATTTAACCAGTTATTTTGATCCACCAATGCACCTCCTGGCCGAACTAATTAACCAAGACTGCTGGAGCTGGCAACTGACAGGTAGTGTAACAGGAGTGAAAGTAGTTTAAAATTTTTACTGGTTCCATGTAGCCAAAAGGTGAGGAAAATAAACCATGGAGGTGGTGGTCAGTCCTATAAATCTTGTAAGTGTCTCTTTATATTTCCAATTATTCCCCTTTAGAATATCAGCTACTGTACATTAAGTTCCTGGGTCAAATCCCAAATAAAGTTAAATGAAAAGCAAGTGTGCTATGTAAGGTGTACAATGCACTTGTCCCACATGCCAAGTAGTGCCTTTGATTAGTTGTTGGTTAATCAGTTGTGGAGGGACTTGGGATTTAGCCTTGTGTTAGAAGCTACTTATCTTTGCAGCTTGCCCTATGCATAAGTGAAACAACATGCAGGCAATTTGGAACAACATAGAAGCAATTATTAAGAAGACAAAGCATTTTAAAAGATGACCTAACTTTATCAGATGTGTTTTTGCTTAAAGTCCTTCTGTGCCTGGTTTTGAATTTGGGTTCTCCCCGCTGACCTTCTTTCACCCATGCTGGGACGAACAGTATAATTAACGGTTATTAGAACACATGTGACTTGGAGTGATACAGTGGAACCTTGGATTACGAGCATGATTCATTCCGGAAGTGGGCTCGTATTCCAAAAGCAAATTTTCCCATAAGAAATAATTGAAACTCAAATAATTTGTTCCAAATAAATGCATTGATCTCCTCCCTGTAGGCAGTCTCATCGTTGTTGCTGATGAGGCTGATCAATGTAGTATCGTCTGCAAACTTGATGATGTTGTTAGATCCATACACAGGCCTGCAGTCGTGGGTGAAGAGGGAGTAAAGGAAGGGGCTTAGCACACAGCCCTGTGGTACGCCAGTGTTCTAGTGAGGATTGGAAAGAGTCCTTTAGGTGTGTCAGGACCAACCGCTCAAAGCACTTCATAATTATTGGAGCGAGTGCTACAGGGCAGTAGTCATTCAGGCACATTGGGCTAGAGTGTTTCGGCACTGGCACAATTGAGGTAGATTTAAAGCATGCTGGTACAGCTGCTTGGGCAAGGTACATGTTAAAAATGTCTGTGAATACCCCAGACTCTCTTTTGCTTTACACGCACGCTTACACGTGTGTTATAATAAACAGTACATGCGCGCTGTACACACACGCGTTATTATGCATATAGACACATAATAAAATATGTTTTACGCGCGCACCCGTGGTCACAGTGTTATAGTAAACAGTACATGCGTGCACGGATGTTGATTATACCAGTGAGAGATGCGCACTAAGACCAAGCAGGGGAGATGATTACCCACAATTCCGCAGCGCACGAGAGAGAAAAAACATTGGCTCTGTTGTGATCATGTGATGCTTGGCATCAAAACAAGAAGCGCATGCGTGCTACATGATACTCGGTACTCATAAACCAAGATTTGCTCGTCAAAATTTATTAAAAATCTTTGCTCGTCTTGCGGAACACTCGCAAACCGCGTTACTCACAATCCGAAGTTCCACTGTATGCATTCTTATACAGTATATACTTATATACTGTATATACATAGTGCTGCTATCGTCTTTTATCACCACTCATGGAATGCCTTTGTTGGAATTACCTGTTGTACTATATAATAAACATTATAAATTTTCATAATTTTCTTTATAAAACATCCTAATGGAAAAGGAAAATATTGTGATTGTGCTGAACAAAGCTCTGTTTTGTGCCAGGTCTAATATTTTATTCATTACATATTTATCCAAGTAACTAACAGAAATCATTTTTCACCTCTAAACCTCTCTACTGGATAGCTGGGCTATGTTCCAAATGTATGATACATATATACAGCTAAACTTGATTTCTTACTACGATCAGTTTTCATTGCAGCAGACTGTTATTACCCAAGCAAGATTTTTTAAATTTCAGACTTTCACTGACATTTCTCTTTACTCTACCATGGTGACTATTTTGTAAATTATGTCCACTAGGGACCCTAATTTATGTCCACTAGTGACCCATAACCCGCATATGGCCACTGTACAAATATAATTTCAGAAAATGGTAAAATCGAACACTTTCCTTTTATTATTTGTTTTTTGTAAACCCAGCCCTGATGTTATTCTTTGACAGATTATAATACATCACCTAAACAGCAGATCTGATATTCTCTGGCTACTTCATTATAGAGGGCGTCCAGAAAACAGATTATTATGCATAATCACTTTGTGTGTGTGTGTGTGTTGTACTGGAAAGATTCCATCTATGCATTGGGTTTTAGAGGGATGCTGTTGCAATGTCTTTGAGTCTCTCTCTCTCTCCCTCTCTCTGACCTACCTCCCACAGCTAACACTTTGGAAATATTTTTGAGACCTGCTCACTGGACAGATGGTGCTGCAAGTATTCAGATTCAATGTAACAAACAAACAAGCAAATAAATAAAAAAAATGAAAAGAATACATCAAAATGCATGTCAGTGCTACTGCATTAAATATTTTATATTTTAAGCAATAACCTTTTACTCAAAATGAATTGATCAATATTTTATATTGTTCAGGAGGTGAAACAAAGATCATAAAGAAACAGAAATTTTAAACAAGCAAAGGCTTTCTAATAGAATCAAGTCATTAAGGTTGAATTAATTATCCTATCCTTTATTTGAAATTAAGCCATTCATATTTTATACGAGTTCACTCCGGTTGTTAAACTAAAAACCAAATGAACGATTTGATCATCGGCAGTAAAAATGAGCTATCACATCAACAGACAGAGCGCTTTGAAGATAAAATCCTGGAATATCCTCCTCGTACCTTTTCCCTCCTCAAGTATAATTTGCTGTGACACATTCACTGTGCTGGATTTAAGCAATTGCCTCATAACTGCAAACATTAGTCCATAATACGGAGCTTTATGCCTGGGAATGTATGTGTGGAGACCTGGGAAACCTTTTCACGTTACAAATTATGACATTTTCTTCTGATTTAATTCTGAAACCATGTTCCTGAATGAAAATATGTTTCTCTTTTGCACAGTAATGTTCTAGCATTGTAAAGTCCTTCAGAAAGGAAAAGGGAGGAAATCATTGAAATTTCAATGAAAAGCACTGAGAAGCACCCCTGCTTATTTCTCAATTCTTTACCTATACAGTATCATTAATCTGGTTATGGAAAAAGCATGATTATGATTTTTTTTTCCATGGGATTTTTTTTTTTTAAAGAATTAAAGAATTATGCGTTTATGTGATGGGAAGTTAATTATGAGTTCCAGCCCATATCAGTCTGTTTCTCATCACCGAAGGTAAAAGGTACTCACAGACCAAGACCATTTGCAAACATTTTGAGAGTCAGCATATAATTTATAGGGCTTATATGCATTTTGCTGTAGCATGCATTGTGGCACTATCGTATCGCAATGTAATCAAATTGTGAGGAAATCATATATAGCTAGCAAGGCTTTAGACATCTTTAAATAAACTGTGTTTGACCGACTATTTATACATCTTACTGTTCAAAACTTAGTAGCCTCTCAAATAATTCTATGTATTTCTTTTGGTAAAAAGCATAACAAAAATCATCTGATCGTAGTGGGTCTCAGTATTAGATAAATACAACATCAGCTGAAAAACAACATATAACTTTTTGCTTTGTGCCATTATTTATTTAAATGAATGAATGAATGAATGAATGAATGAAATAAATAAATAAATGAAATTACTGCTTCTGTAGGGTTTAAGATCATATGTTGCAGCCAGGCATTGCTAATCACCCGAACTCACACAGGAATTTTAACCAATTATAAGAAACAGGTAGGTTGAAACATAATAATTATAAACTATACTTGAACTATAAAAGGAGCTAAAATCGATAACAGCAAAAATCTGCTACTAAGCTGTGGTTGTGGAAGACATGACACAGGTCATACACCATGGCAAGACTCAGGAGAGCAACAAGATACAAAGTAGTTATACTGTATCAGCAAGGTTGAGGACTGTAGATGCAGTGGTCGGCCAAGAAACTTTAATGCAGCAGATGAAAGACACATCATGCTTACATTCATTTAACTTTGCATGATGTCTAGCAGTCCCATTAGCAAAAAACTGGCGGAAACCAGTGGAACCCAGGTTTACGCATCTACTGTTTGGAGAAATCTGGCCAGAAGCATTCTTGCCAAAAAGGAATACCTCCAATGTGGAAACGCAGCTAAGCGACTCAGCTTGAAAACATACGAACTGGGGTGCAGAAAAATGGCAGCAGGTGCTCTGGACTGATGAGTCAAATTTTTTAATATTTTGCTGTAGCAGGAGGCAGGTCGTTTACCAAAGGGCTTGAGAGTTGTACAATAATGAGTGTCTGCAGGCAACAATGAAGCATGGAGTTTCAGTGCAAGTTAGGGGCTGCATTTCTGCAAATGAAATTTGAGTTTTGGGCAGGATTAATGGTGTCCTCAATGCTGAGAAATACTGGCAGATACTTATTCATCATGCAATACCATCAGGGAGATGTCTGATTGGCCCCAAATTTATTCTGAAGCTGTAAAACCACCCCAAACAAACAGCCAATGTCATTACAAACTACATTCACCATAGAGAAGAACAAGAAAGATCTTACATGAAGAGATAGAAGGAATTTAGGGAACCTACATCCACAGAAATGGGTTTATAATTAAAATGGTTTGTGTGCAACAAAAACTTCCTTGTTCCAAGTTGGTGCTACAGTATGCCTCACTACAAACAACATATTATATATACAGTAACAATGAACAACTATATATTTTTTCATGTAAAATTCACAGTGATATAACCAAAACAATTCTGACATCTATCTATCTATCTATCTATCTATCTATCTATCTATCTATCTATCCATCCATCCATCCATCCATCCATCCATCC
>JAQQZT010000038.1:25793429-25813314 GCA_030068275.1 Clarias platycephalus | reverse complement strand
ATTAATATGTGTACCATATGAGCACATAACCAGTCTGTGGGAGCCAGAATTATCGTTGGTTGCTTGGGGATCAAATAGTTATTTCCCTCACTGAAATGCAAATCGATTTATAACATTTGTATTGTGTGCTTTTTTTTTTTTGGATTTTTGCTTGATATTCTGTCTCTATCCTGTACTATAAACCTACAGTACGATAAAAATTATAAACCCTTTATTTCTTTGTAAGCGGGCAAACTTAGAAAATCTGCAGGGGATCAAATACTTATTTCACCCACTGTATATATAAAATATTAATTACTTATATATGCTCAATATCTATTCAATCTACTGAATTATTGCTGAAATAGCCGAACCATTATTGAGTCAATATGTTTTGTACTCTTCACCTCTTGAGCAGCTTGTGCTTTTTTTTTTCTTTCTGATTTTTTTTGTTTCTGTTAGATACTGTACGTCTGAGTATTTTGAAACATTGACCTGAATGGAGAGACAAATTCATAGACTTCTGTTACCTCTTTGATCTTAAATCTCAAAGGTGTGCATTGCTCAGTTATTTATTTATTTTATTTTATTTTATTTTATTTTATTTATTTAATTATTTAATTCTGTAGGCATCTGCTGATTCACAGGAGACAAAAATGTCCCGCCATAATAATATCAGAACACAATGAATATAAATGTCTGAGAATGTGACAGTTGAGCATTTGAGTGTTAGGATAATATCTCAAGGATCCAACAGTGGCAGATTGCATACAGTATGCTAGCATTTGAGTGTACACCCTTTACAATCCATATGCAAGTTTGTACAACTTCCACAATACTGTTTCAGTTAAGGTCTACTGGAAATATATTAGAAACCTGATTTGATTTGGGGGTCGAAGGCTACAGGTCAACTCCTTGTCTAAGTCACACCTATGCTAAGGCCTAAGGCTGACCCTTAAAAATAAATCAAATACTGCAATTTACTTACTGACATATAATTGACAATACAATATAGCCTATCGACTTATCTGATAAATAAATTTATGGTATCGTTAAATACATTTCACTTTGAAATACAGAATAAAGCGATATGGACGATGAGTGAGAGAGTGAACTTTGAAATGCCCCTCTGACATTATGAAAATAGGGCGGTTGAAACACTTGACCAATTACATCAGTGATTGTAGCTGGAGTTGAGCATGAATTCAGCAAAATGAAACTCATTAAAAACTACCTGGACTTTCTGTCCTCTCCACTGAGAGAAAGCATGCACAAAGACAGGACTTCAAAGACATTATCAGAAACTTTGCTGCAAGTTGTGACAATACAGCTGTAAAGATGTAAAGATCCAATGAAGTAGGCCACACATGTTGTTAGGCGGCTGTTTACTTTACTGTATATCATCATGATTATTTCATCTGACCGTCAGATAATTTATACAGAATTTCATTTGCCAGACCTGATTTTTATTAATGAAGCCATCAAGATTAATTTGATAGATGATGAGTAAATCTATCTATCCATCCATAATTTGATCTCATGGCTTAATGCTTCACAGTAATTTCATTAATTAGTATTTGATTTTACTTTGCTCTAATCATAATTTATTTACTGTTTTTTGCTGCTTGTTTTGTTTTAAAATAAAAGGAGGAACTCACAACTACCATAGACTAAAGTAAAAGTATTTTTTCTCTATTTTAAAATAAACGACTTTACCTTTTTGCTTTGTAAATATACTGATTATATACATATGTACTCAAATACTTAAAGACTTCATCTGTGTGTCACTTAGTCGTGTAACAGATCAGAGCTCATCTCTCCCCACAGTTTGATAGCCTTCTGAATAAATATTGATGAATAAACATTGTTAAATAAATATTTTCTGTCACTCTGTGGTGTAATATATTTGGACCCATTACTGATCGAAAAACTCAAGTTTTTTTTTGCACATGCACAAAATAATATTTTTGGTCACTCAAAATCTCTTGTGTGCACTAAGTAACTGTATTCTCCCACAGGCTCGTGTAGGCCATGGTTGCCAGATCATGCATACAAAATCTTTGTATACAATTGTGAAACCCATGCTGATACAAACATGGCGAATAAATTCAGAACGCAAACAGAACTAGAGCGCATACTGTAGCTCGGTTTTACTGTAGATTCACATACTTACTTTCACCAAGATAATTCCCATTTCCTATTATCAAGATAAAAATAGTGAATTACCATGATTTTTTTTCATTTACAGTTGTTAAGAGTAGGCACTGACAATCCTCCTTTGAAGAATAGTGAATTAAAAAATAGTTCTAGTCTACTTCATAACAAAAAAAAACTTTGAAATTTAAAAAGTAAGCATTAAATAATTTATATTTAGATCATATTTAAACATTGGACATATTAAATATTTTCAGATGCTGAACACAAATTTGTTTTGTTGATGACTCTCAAAAACCAATGCCCAAACTATGACCAAAAATTGGGAAATAATTCTTGTGGTCCAGTGAATCACTAGTGTCACTACATGACTATTTAAAATTGTTTGGCTTAGAGATAATAGTGGATTGTTGTAACTGGTGTCAGAGTGAATGTGGCCCATGTTGCATAATAGTGTCCCCCTGTCCATAATTTCTAATGCCTATTCTTAATGGTTGTTATCAGTGAGATAACAGGGTTAAGCCTTTTTTCTTTCAAAGATTAAAACAACAACAACATTATTTTCATCCCATTGACATCAGTAACACATCCGTGACATGTCACATGTAAAAATCAGGCATGGGTGTCATGAATTTGAGTGAGGTTGATTATTATTTCTGTGATTCTTTCCCAAAATGCCTTTGGTAGAAAAAAATATTTTTTTTATGAATATACAAGTAAAAATCCAAGACACACAATGCAAGATGAATGAACTATAAGGTTTGCTCGTTCTAAGATTTAATTAGAGTAACTTCACCTTTAAGGTTATTTTGACAAACTTATCCAGCGCCACAATGTTTATTTCCAGCCAGAGTTGGCTAAAGCATTGATGATGGGAAAATTAATCCACTTCGTAATATCTTCTCCAAAACATCAAAAAGTATTTACAGTACAGTCTCAGTAAGGTTGGGAGTCTATGGTGGCCAGTTCTGGCTATCTTTCCTATAACCACGGGATATGTCTTCCAACGTAGTGGTTTAAGAAATAAGCTACTCACTGTCAGTGTCAGTTAGGGTTAAAATAATTGTTGCTAGCTGAAACATGTCAATCACTGTAGTAATTATTTAATCCCGGCTTCATAAGTGTTTTCTAATTTAAATTCAAACTGCAGCAAGTGTCAAGCTGTTTTTAGATATAAAGCTTTATCATCACCATACTGTATGTCACATCGCTCGAAGCAGACTGGGAGCTTCCTGGAAAATTTTGAAAGGAAATTCGAATGAATAGGAAAAGGCATCAGTGATGAGCAACCAGCAATGAGTCCAATGTTCTCAGCTGCTGGACTGAAAAAGGTCATTTACCCCGATCATTCCAACCGAAGTCTGGGGAAGAAAGGTACACGCTTTATTTAACAGTTCAATCAGGGCTGGTCTTAGAGTTTAATGGAGCAGAAATATGAAAAGCCAACAGATGCTACTGCTCACATTACCCATCTGACCCTGGGGCAATTCATCACAATATGCTTATAATATACTGCTGATCTTTTCCCATGATTTACAGCAGGCTTGCTGGAAGCTTCTTACATGTATATTATTCATCTACAGCATTTTATTTCTTTTCTAATTTACCTGTTGTGTCCAATTATTTATGAAATACATTTCTCAGATGCTTCACTTCAGTTTTAACTTGAGATGGAGTGTCAGAGATTTGGAGAGAGGTTTTAATTATTAACATGGGCTGAAATAAGCACACATCGCAGTGCAGTGGTATTGATTTCTGTTTGTCACCTTGTAGTAATATGACTGCTATGCTTGAATGAACGGGCGTTTTCTGAGCTGAAAGGAGAGAATTTTTTTTTGAGGTTTTAAATGACTTATTGTGCTTTATTACAGCCTGAAGCCAGTGGGGACAAATACAACGAGCTTTCTCTACCCTTTTTTTATTTTCTGTTTTTTTTAATTTATTTTTTTTATGACAGTAAACTCGACGAAGGGCGTTCAAGTCAAACCAGTACTTGTGCTAAAATTTCGGAAGTGAAGGTATAAACTCGATTGACATTTTACAGAAGACTTTAAGTGCAGTATAATTATGAGTCTAATAGCTGCAGTGAAACATTTGAAGAGTTTTAAATAAGGCCATATGTCTGGACACATTGTCAACAACTTGCAGAATAGACACCACTTCACATTTTGCAAGGAATTATATATTATATAGAGGGAGTTTTTACTCCCATAACTGTGTTCTGTTATTCTCTACAATTATGTACAAAGGTCCCAGTTTGATTTGAATATTCTATATCTAAAATGTATATTTCTACATAATACTGTAATATTGTATATTTACATAATATCATGTATAGGCAGTTACACAAGACCAATTCTTAGACCGATCCCCAGCACAGACTCATTTTATAAGCTTCATCTAAGTAGGCAAAAATTCTTCTCATATTTTAATTGTATACAATAATATTTATTAAATGGCTCTATTAATTAGAGTCATTAAGATTGTATTTCTAAACTTCACACTCACTGAACATTTTTTCAATTAAAATTGTCATTAGATTTATTAGACCAACTTTGTTTTTAAGTTCTTGAGGGTTCTTTTCACATTTTCTTCACAATTTGGTCATCTGCATGAACCCACTTATTACAGTAGCTACAGTACCTCTCCTATCACAAACTGAGAACCCTGGAGCAAATATAAGCTTCCTCCAAGCCATCTGAAGGCAATTCAGAGATGATCACAAATGAGTGTGGCTGATTGGGGAGTAAGAGTGTGCCATTCCCCCCCAGCCAGCAAACCTATACCCTGCAGGAAGTCTAACTGGTTGATGGTATCATATACTTGTAATTAGTTTGTGACCTCACTCATTACTCATCGGCTACACTAGTATACAGGTTCTCTGGGGCCTGAAGCTTATCCCAGGAGACTTAGGGCACAAGGCGGCGTACACTCTGGACAGGGTTCCAATCCATCACTGGGCACACACATGCACTCACATGCTCATTCACGCACTATGGCCAATTTGGGAATGCCAATTAGCCTAATCTGCATGTCTTTGGACTGTGGAGGAAACTGGAGTACCCAGAGGAAATCCACCAAGCATGTGGAGAACCTCGTCCACGTTTTTTTTTTATTTTTTTATCAGAATGACTTTAATAAATGACATTGAGATAGACCCCAAAACAATGTTGCAAATACAACCTAAAAATGACAGATATACTGTAGATTTGCTAAGCATTTACACTACATTACCGTAATAAGATCTGGTCAATATCCAACTATGTCCATACTGCAGAAAGTCAAGGTTAACAGAACTGATCTCACTTTTTTTTTCTTTCTAGCATTTTTTTTAATTTTCATGAATTTGTTCATGGTGCTCATCATTTGACAAAGCAATACAGTACATGTGCATTAATTACAATGATGCAGGTTCAGCAGGTTCCCTGAGGCGGCACGGTGGTGTAGTGGTTAGCACTGTCGCCTTGCACCTCCAGGGTCCGGGTTCGATTCCCGGCTAGGCTCGATTCCCGTCTCTGTGTGCATGGAGTTTGCATGTTCTCCCCGTGCTTGGTGGGTTTCCTTCGGGTACTCTGGTTTCCTCCCAAAGACATGTAGGTTAGGTTAATTGGTGTTCTCAAAATTGCCCGTAGTGTCTGTGTGTGCCCGGCGATGGATTGACACTGAACAGGATTAAGCGGTATAGAAGATGACTGACTGACTGACTGAGCAGGTTCCCTGGTGGACTTGTGGATAGCCTTCAGAGCTCTCATTATTATCATGAAATTATTTTAACTTTCACAAACTACCTAAGACCAATTGTGCTCCAAGACATGGTCCATAGTATTAACCTAATTAACACTGAGGTTTTGGCAACCAAGAAAATTGCACACTTCCTGGACATTTCTATTAATTTCCATTTTTATTTCCATTGCACATTTGCACACTTCTAGACATTTTCATTCATTTCCACTTTTTATTTGCATTTAAATGTATTTGTCTTGTACAGATTTTTACAGGTTTTTTACATTTCTTATATATTTTTGAAAATTTTTAGATTTTGTTATACTTTCTTATAGTTCAGCTATTTATTTCTCTCTTATTCTTGTTTCTTGTTAATTGTTTAAAAAAAAAAATTTAAGGTCACAAGCAGTCATATAAGCATTTCACTGCATATCGTACAGTAGTGTGTATGACAGTGTATGTGACAAATATAATTTGAATTTGAAAAATTTCTGCAGGTGAAAGATTTTCTGTTGCGCAATAAGTTAAGGTTAGATTAAACCTATTCAATTGAAGTGATCAGTCAATGCTGTATAATGAGCATATAACGTTTGATCACAGTTTCAGCCACAACAAACAAACAAACAAACAAACAAACAAATAAATAAATAAATAAAACAAAAGAGCTAAGTTTTACAGCTGTCTGAGCCCCTAGAGCCCGCTGTGAGAACCACTGCACTAGACTGCTTGCAGAAAATCCTATTATATTTATATATATTGCATAAACACGAGCATGCTTTATGCCAGGCAGCAAGGACTCATGGGAGGCTTCAATTCAAACATTCATTTTATAAAATGACACATTTGAAAAATTGATCACAGCATTGTTATGGACAGACAATTTAAAAAATTGAAAAGTGGGTTCACTTGAGGTGCTGGTTGCCATTACCAAGAGATTTACAGATATTTACAAATAAGTGATAATCCAGTTTTTTTTTTTTTTTTTTTTCAGTTGTAAGTCTTTGATATGAAATAATATTTGTTACATAGTTACAGCAAGGCCATTCAATCCATCTGATTTTGTTGCTATTTCCTTAATCATCATTTGATTGCTTCATATATGTACAAAAGAAATGATTGAGTGAAGGTGAATAGAAATTCAAGAAAACCATCACCAGGCAACAATTTGAGCACACAAGGACATAATAAGGGATTAAATGATGTCAATCAAAAGTAGATAATTTTTTTTATTATTAATTATCATACGCACTGATGTCCACTTTCATTATTTTGATATAATCAGTTAAAATGTTCATACAGTTTATACATGAGGTATTTGTTCATTAAAATCACAGAGACTTGTTTGGTAGATACTCTACATAATCTAACTCTAATACTACACAGAATTAATAAAAATTTAAAAACAATTAACATGAAATAAGAAACAAATAGCTGAAACTATAAAATAATAGAACAAAATATTTAAAAATTAAAAATATATATAAGAAATATAAACATCTGTACAAACCTATCTGTATCGACATGGAAATGTTTTCATTTTTCTTTGTCTTTATTATTAAATTTAATCATACATTTTCAATGTATCCTTAATTAATAAATCAGATTCCTGAATTAGTATATTATAAGTTAATAATTGTTACATGATATCTCTGGTTAAGCATCGCAATAAAGGAATAAAACAGATCAGGGTGTGCCTTTACAGGAAAACATTCAGATGGGTATTTTAACATGGTGCAGGCTTGACAGCCAGGCCAGGAGATGTAATAATGAATATGAGAGCCCTTGTGCAGGGCTTAGGAGGGGGTCAGTGTAATGTGAGCATGCGGGAGTGATTATGTGCACTTCCCGTTCAGAGATACCGTGGATTTATTACTTGAATAAAAAAATAAAAAAAAACAGAAATTATACTGAAAATCAAACTAAAAACCTAAAACTTCCTCATCTCCTCGAGACAGGGTTGTGCTTTGGTAACTGAAATATTAAACTCCCTCGTCTCCTCAAGACAGGGTTATTCTTTTTAACTGAGTTTTCTCTCTTTTCTTTTGTCTTTTCACTTTTCTTTTTTATAATACTATCTTTGTCCTCTTTTCTTTGTCTTGCATGTGTCTTTGGCTTGACCCTCTTAACGGAGTGACATGCTCTCATATCTGGTGCTACCTAATAATTGCAAGTCGCGTGCTAGTACCCGAGGGCTTAAGTAGACACGCGGCCAGGTGTGGCGCATCTCTCCTGATTGCCCCCATGACAGCATCACCTACTGTAGCAAATGGACATGCGCGTGACTGCGGATCCGCCTGTTCGTAGCCGCCTGAATATCTGCCTATTCAGAATAGCACAGTACATTTTTCTGCGGATCTGCCTCTCACAAGACCTGCGTCGTTATAGGGTGTATGAGAATGTTCATCAAAGGAGTCTAAAATTGTGAAACTTTCTAACCAAAGACTGTTCAATGCTGGGCAATATTAAGTAGACTATTGATATATTGCCTACTTTCACTGAGTGACCCTATGCACACCACAAATATTCTTTAGCATGTCCAGCTTTAGACTGAGAATAAAACGCAGAATTTAAATACATATCTACATTGCTGTACAAAAATCTTGAGCCATCCCTCATGTCTTTATATTTTGTTTCCAAGGTGCCAGACTTGCTTGAATTTTTGAAAGCAGCCTTGAGAAATAGTTCTCTACTGTAGGTTTCCTGAAGGACTTTATTGCCTCTCATTTTGGCAAGTTTGTAGCTCTTATTCTCAGTCCAGTCCCTGTACATGAGCAGTTTCAGAGGAATGTTTTTGTTTGTTAAGCCACACAGTGACAAACGAATCATTCAAGCATAAAAAATCATGTAACTTAAGGCATGAACCAGTGAGAAAGAGATGCAGATGATGTCAGATGATCAGGCTGAATGCTGAGTGGTTGGATCAGACGAGAGGGGAAATGAGGTTGCTTCTAAGGTTCTTAGACACACAACTAATTTTTACATTGCATTGTTTTTTTTATTTAATTTTTAGGAAATGAGGAGAGGCTTAAGACCTACAGTATACGCAGTATTGTATATATACATATGTTTACCATTATAGCATGCAAGAAAGAAAAAAAAGGCCTAAGGCACATCAGAACATCATATGAAGCGATTTGGGTTTGAGTGACCATATTATCAGGAGGTTTGATTAGATGGGCTGCTGTAATTCTTACAGAATTAAATTTCTGCCTGACAGAATTTGCAGTAAATATAGTTTCAGTCTCTATCATTAGATTTTATATTGATATTTTATTTCATTTCAATACATATAATATATCTCACCAAGCCTTGAATACAATAACAACAGTCCTACATCTGCAACCGTTATCAACTTTCAAGGGATTAAATATACCGAAATAAATATCAACATGCAGACAGTCATGTGTGAAAGAACATTTTCCCCTAAGTACAGCTTACCATGAACATTCCAGACATAAAACCCCGCCAACTGACTAAAAACGCTGATCTTATTGGTCAGAAGCTATTTATTTAATTCATAAAAAAGCAAGAGTTGACAGTTGTTCCAGCTTCAACAAAAAATGCCATATATTGTTTGCACTCATTCGAATACATCATTGTTTCTATGGTAACAGCTAATGCACAGGAACATGTTTGATGGACACTTCACATTATAAAAGCCTTACATCTGTCTATAATATAACTAAAACGTATATTTATTTACATAGATGCTATGCATAATTTGTTCTATTTTCTTATATTTTTGCGTATTTATATATTTTATTATTCCTTATGTACATATTTTACACTTTAATTTCCCCTTCGGATCAATAAGATGTATTCATATTTTCTCTTGTCTTCTCTCTCTCTCTCTCTCTCTCTCTCTCTCTCTTTGTTAACAGATGTTTATGAAAAATACAGGATTTTGCACTCTCAGTAAAAGGACATTACTTCATGTTTTATTTATTTATTTGTTTGTTTGTTTGTTTGTGTCTCATTAATTTAAAGCTAGAATGCTTGTAAGATGCAGGTAAATATATTCATCTATACATGATACCAGGAACCAACTAGTCTATTAGAGTTCCACAATATTAAAACTCAGTAAAGTCATAACCATGCTGTAAAGAACTACTTAATACATACGAGGTTACAATTTTTGCTCAGTGTACAGTATTGGGTAGATTTTACAGTAAAAGAAATGAGGCATTTTCTATCTAACATTTCTTAATATATTACTTGTCTTACATCTAAAAAGTGAGTTTTTTTTTTTATTCTTAATTTTTAGTTGCCATTTCTTTATCTTATCAGGAGTTTAGATTGTGAAGAGTAACAGAAAACAGTAACAAGAATAAAAACTACCTCTATAATTAATATGCCTGCAACACTAATGAACTTCTACATTAACACACCAGTGTTTCAGAAGTGCTTGGATACCAACAAGATTCTTCTTGTCTGAATTGTTATTAATTAACTAATTAAGATACGTACTGTAAATAACCATTAGTTATTTAGTTTTTTTTTTTACTTTGCCAGTATCTTTACCTAAAACAAAATGGTCAGAATCCAATTTGTTTTTAATTAATTAATTAACTAATTAACACTAACAGCCTGAAATGCACATTGTTAAAAACATTTCTATTTTACTTAAGATGTATATTTAAAATTGCTCAGTTAAAAAAACACCCTGCTTGATTATATGCATACTTCAACTCAATGTGTCTATTTGTAGTTTACAAAGTGCTCATGCTGTGACTAATTTCAGAAAGTAGAGACACAGGTTTCAATGTATATTTAAAAGCTTGTTTAAAAGTTAGCAGTAAATCATACGCTGCTTAGTGACAAACAGTACAGAAGTTAAATATGACTCAGGTTAAGATTAAAATATTTAAACAGTCCTCAGATTCATCATAACTTCAGATCTCATTCAAACCTAACTTATGTCATATCCAGAAAAAGCCAGCCTGTTCCTGAACCTGCAGACAGTTTATTCCTTCAGCTAACTTCCGAAGCTGTGGACCTTTTAAGCTTTGCTCTGTCAAGCTGCAAAATAAGTTTCTGGAATACTTCAAAGGTTTACCTGAGCTTCTTGGGATACTTAGTGGTGAGGGGAAGAGATCTATCCCATCAACAAAATACATGCCTTGATGCTGTTTTCACACCCATTCAGCACTTGGATGCCCTCTATCACAGTAACCATGTCTACTGGATTTTCCTCAGCTGGAGGGATTACGGATCACAAGCTGCTTTAGGGTTTTGTCCATGTGGTACTTATGTTTGTCCTTCATGATTGAAAAAAAGAAAAAAAGAAGATGCATTTTTAATTCATGGAGTTTACAATTTTGTTTGAAAACAATTGGGTATTTCTTGGTCAAACCATTAATTTCAACAGCAGCAGTTGTTTGTGTGTGTCAAAACCTGAATGCTTCACACCAGCATCCCATAATGAATTATTTATTATTAATCTAACCCATTGTTGTAAATAGATGTTAAAAAGAAAAACATACTGTAAATAAATAAAAATTACTGTTATGGATCAGAACACTCCCCCCCCCCCTTCAAGAGAGAAATTTGTCATCATAAAAAGCATAACAGAGGTATCACTAGACTACCTGAATAAAGTGAATAATTAAGATTTTCATCATTAATGTGTCCCCCATTTATATCTTTGTATCTTTCATGATTTATTCCTTCTCACTTAATGTAGGTCAAACCAATAAATCATCAATTTTAAACATTAACTTGGCAATGTTCCGCATCAAATGTTACTTAATTATGTCAATATATATATTACTCTACACTCCAACAAGCCAAACCCAACACCTGTCAGTCATGCGAGTGTTCTTCGTGGTGTTCACCAAGGTACTCAATGAGGCAACAGACAACTGTTGCTTTTGTCTCAATACTCCAGGTCTGAGATGCATTTTAGTGACAAGACATGTGACCAGTGACAAGATTTTTGTACTTTTATGAACAACAACAACAAACATAAAACAAAAATACACCGTAGTTAAAGTATTTAGGACAGGATGCATCCTGACACCAGAAGTTTCTCCTTTGGTACGCATTATTGGGAGAAGTCAAGTGAAACTAGGTTTATTATTGATTGATTGATTGTTTGATTTGTTGGTTGGTTGACGAAACTAATTGATTAATTAATCATGCCAATGAGTTAACTTATAGCTTATATTGACCCGCAGTCCCTTTGACTTTTCATATTGAAAACATATCAAATATAATAAATAATTCAGGTCAATTTAATACTAAATACACATAGTAGTCTATTTCACACTCTCACAGAGTCAAATACAAGTGACAAATATATGCTTGGTAATGTTTGTGTGCAAAATATGGCCCTGATATGAAATGAAATTAATGATGAAAACGTAGAAAAATGTGATGCGCAAGATACAGTAAATGAGACAAATGACAAGAACAAGGAATTTAAATCAACATGGGACTTACAATTGTGCAAAATAACAGGACATAGTCATGAGAGTTAAAAACTACCTTTATTTCTCTATATGATCTCCTGCTACATTAATGCATTTATTATGTGCTTTGATACTATCAAGGAAAGGTTTTGCAGTACGCCGGAGCCGGACAGCTTGCTTCATTTCTGAAACTCTGACCTCTCAGGAACTCCTTGAATGAAAATGGCTTGGAGTGAGGTCAGGACTATAGGGGGATGTGGCAATAACTCAGAGTTCCTGTAAATGTGCACAGACAGTATGCATCTCTTCCACACATTGGCAGCAAGTTGTCCAGATTTTCAAGGATCAGACATTCCATTTGCTGAATTTTTCCAGGAACGACTGCAGTGTGTTCGCCACCTCAGCTACTGTAGGATCATCCTTTGCACTATTTAAATATTTTCCTGCAGCTAAGAGTGTAATCGCCACAATACTGTACGTGCTTGATGTCTTCTGTAAATGTCTTCATTCATGAGAAATTCATCACAAGTCCTGAATTGACTTGAGCAGCCCTCATATAAACAAACATACTTACTGGAGCTTTACTTGAATGATGCTGGACACCTCTCTTTGAAGACACTGACAGCTGTGCAGGGGATCACCAGCTCCACTCTTTGAACTAAATAGGTTTTGAACATTTATTTTTCTTTGGTTTTCTTTGTATTGTTGTGCCTTCTCATTTCATCAAATAAGCCAAACCTTCCTTTCTCTAATGTGTCTTGCTTTTCTTCAACACTATGGGCAGAGGGAAATAATTTACCTGTGCTTTCTTCTTCTTTGGGTTGACTGTCTCCGTCAATCTTTACCTTCATCTTTAATGTATTTGTTTTTCTTGAAATTTCAGCCCAATAATTGTGCATCGTTTACTTGAAGCATTGGTGCCAGTCATACCTGTACATCACTGAAAAAGACCCAGGCCTTTAACATGGAAACTCAATAAGGACTTCAGCAACTGAAGACTTGAAAACTTGCAGACTTGAAATGTCGATCATGAAAGAAAATATGGCGTTGGCAGGGTCCCAATTAGTGCAGATTTATCATTCGTATGTCAGATGTGTGTTCCTGACACATGGTATGATTTGTTTGCCCCTTTGACTATAAGTTCAATTTCATAAAAAAACTGTATGAATTTAAATGGCACTGGTCAGAGCAGAGGGGTGTGATGCAGGGAGGAGAACAATGTCTTGCGGACAGCTGTAGTCGTCAACAGTAGAGAAGTTTACTTTTCTGTTATCTGCAGCATTGTCCACTGAACTGATTTACAGTCCTGACTCATTTATTGGGTGCAAGTCCTTGATGATTGTAGGAATGTAGTGGCCTTGTCGTGAGGTTCAACAGTTGCAAAATTCCTTTGTACGGTAGTCCAAATTTTCAGTGTAATAGGAATGTTTTAGTTATTATTTTAACAAGATTTTTGGGAATCCCCAAACTGATGGACTGGACTGACATTGTAATTTGGACATGTGTTGTCATTAATTACAGGGACAGAGAAAAAAAGAAATTGCAGTTGGGTAGGGTTTGTTTTTACTTCAGTCAGGACCACTTTAGTTAAGCAAAACTTTATGTCGGTAGTAATTAATATTTGAAGGCATTGTTTTGTTCTAAGACCTCCCAGCCTTAGGCAGAAGCAGAATGCCCAAAACATTCATACAGTACCAGTCAAACCTCCCTGGCCTTTCATGTGCTTACATGGAAGTGCCAGTAGGAGGAGCTACCTGTGCAAATTAAGTAGATAGTCAATTAACTCCAATAACAGAATAATTCAACTGACATGTAATACATACTCTGATGTGCAAATGAAGTGTTACAGGGAAACCATTCAACCATCTGCTGTACTAAATGGTGCCAAGGGGTGTGCATCTTTCATTTCCAAATCCTGAAGGATTTCAGTCTTTCCTGTGGGCTCCTTAGTGGCTCATGGTACCGCCCACTAACATGATTCTCTAACATCATACAATCCTCATGTTGATCCCAATGGCAACATCATCCTAACACAATATTAAGTGGATAGTGCCATAACACTATGTTTCTAACACCTCAACTGCTACTTGAGACATAAGGACAATGATAGTGTTGGCATTGATAACATTCATTGTGGATGTGATATGGAATCATTGATTTTTTTTTTTGTGCGCACACTACACAATCCTGGGGGTCCAGGCACTTGCAGTGCGGCGGCGTTTGTATTCTCGTTCCCATAGCGTTTTAACGCAGTATCGAGTGTACCTTTTGAAAGGGAACGTCTCGGGTTACTTGAAAAAACGGGAAGAAGATGCTGCGCTCCAATGTTGCACTGCGGGCGTGACTGGACGTCCTTTCAGACAAAAATTGACCTGAGGATGTTTCCGGTTCAGTCCCATTTATAACCCGCAGGTGCACCTCATCAGATGACGTCACCTGACCGAGGTTATATAAGCCAAAGTTTTGGCGTGTTTGACACACACGTGCTTCACAACTGGTAGAACAAAGAGACGTTCCCATAGCGTTTTCACGCAGCATCTCGTTCCCGCTTTTTCAGGGAACAAGGTTACAGCAAAGTAACCCGAGACGTTTCTGCTCATAAATCTGAAAATGCTCTCCAAGGCTCAACAGTGTGAGAAACAAAAGTTTTCAATCAACCCACCTACAGTATATATGGTGCTCCAAGAGAATGAGCACCTTCAGGAAATGCAGTAACCTTGACCACTTTATCCAGACTTGCCACAAAAACACCATCATCTTTCAAGGATTTAAAATCTCTAAACAGTAACTCCACTGTCTGGATAGTCAGCTGACTTAATTTTATTACCACATAATATTGCTGTGTCTAGACTTGACCAATTGAAGCAACCCCAGATCATTACACTGCCTCTGGAGGCTTGTCCCGCCGCTACTATGAATGATGAGTACATTGCTTCTTGCGGTTTTCTTTTTACCCTAATGACCTTTTGCCATTGCTCTGAAGTCCAATCTTGATGCTCTTTAGCACATTGAATGCTTTTCACACAGCTGTTTAGTACCAATCCTGTAAATTCTCATCATATTGTGCTTTGGAAATGCTCTCATGGTCACTATTAAATATAGTTCTGATTTCTACTGTCATTTTTTCAAAGATGCAACTTCACCAATGTCTAAGTGATCTCCAATCATGGATATAATAATAATAATAATAATAATAATAATAATAATAATAATCCCATTCAAGGGTAAAATGATCTTTTAAATGTATCCTTAATAAGCACCAGAAAAAGGTCATGCAAGAGGCTAGTGGTTTGGCCTGGTGCAAAAATAAATGGATAATGAAGATGGCATTTTACCAGAATTGATACTGCTGTCTATTATATGAATAACGTTAATACAGTAATGGAAGCACTTTTTTTTATATTGTAGTGTGGATTAAAACACTGAACAACAAGCGAAAGCTTATGCCTGAGTTATATAAGAATTCTGATAACTGTATTGTTTGTTCTTATTTGTTTCCAATTAAAGGAACTCTGTAGTACTTAGTTACCAGTTTTTGTTTCATTAATTTAGTGTTTGGTTGAAGCAGCCTTCATGATCAAAATAATGAACATCAAGAACAGACAGAGAAATGGGATATTCTGGGTGAGAAAATGTGAGGTTTATGAGATTCTGGCTGGTTGTTATGGCACACTTCTACTACTTCTTTGTCTTTCAGCTGTTCACACTTGTTACTTAGCAATAATTAACATTTAATGGACACCCTAAATGCGTTATGTTGCACAGATTGTAATTTATTAACATTTACTCCATTATCTTCTATACTGCTTTTCCTGCAAACTCATGCTTTTCAGGCAACTTGGTAATGCCGGCAATGTAAACTGCATGTCTGACCTGGAGGAAACCCACCCAGTACTGTATGAGTAGAATGTACAAACTCAACCCTGGAATGCAGACCACAGTGCTAACCACTACGCCACCATGCCACCGCCATTCCTTTACTAATACTAGCAACAAAAAATGGCCACGAAGTACAAGTTTAGTAATTCATAAGAAAAGAAGATATCAGTTGATTTGATAAAAGTGATAAATGTTTTCAAATAACATATACAGTATCCTTGTACAGCTCTTTATAACTGTCTTTAATCTTTTTTGTTTTCCCTGAACAGCTTTTAGATGCTTTGTTCTATTGGTGCCATCCGTCGAAACTCAGATACATACTTAAATAGAGATCCATTTTCTCTTTCCTTTATCACTATAGATATCTTAATTGTGTAAATGCTTGACATTTCTAAAGATAAAAGATTAGATGCATTTTCTGTGTATTTGACATGAGTTGTTGATGTTTGTTTCTAGCATGTATGCAATTTTGGTTGCATTTTTTAATTTTTTTTGTTTGTTAGAATTTGCAGCCCTTCTAGCATCTTTAATAGGTCTAATCCTTTTGCTCCACGTCATTAGACTGCAATTGGTCACAGAACTGAACACAGTGTACTTTTCTGGCTTTTACTCTCACTAGTGCATACGAATAAGCAAAAAGGAAGACATCAAACGCATTTCTTAATTCCTCTCCATTGACCTGAAGCAGACGGTCACGGAAATGTGTGCATAATTACTTTTATGGCTAATGTGTTCAGTCAAACTCCATCTAAGGTCCATTTGGGATGCATTTTGCTCTTTGGTCAATGGGTCACAAACGAGGGGGGGAGGAAGACAAGGAATTGATCTAAAGAGTCACACAGTGGAAAGAAACTAATTTTTAAGAATGTAATTATATAGTCTATGAATAAACAACCATCTTACAAACTTGCTCTTGTGTAGGTAGGTAAAGGAAATTTGCAGTTAAAGGAAAGTATTTAATAATGGGCGGTGTGAGTCTTTTTTTCTCTCTTCTGTCCTGAAGGGTCTCCAGTACAGTACAGTACAGTATATCAGTATATACATACATAAATAAAAAATAAAAAAATACTATATACTGTATATACTGTATATTTGTCTTAAGGACAAAGAATTTTATGCTTTATTATGTGTATGTGTGTGAGAGAGAGAGAAGGGGGGGAGAAGGAACTAACATGCCTTAACTATTAAAATGTGTGATGTGTTGTTCATTGGCAGATTATACAGTTTAATCACTCTTCCAGACCATGCAGTTATACAAAGATAACACACTTGAGGGTGTTAATGCATTCTCTCACCCCAGCATGGAGTATTTTCATGTAGCTGCATGGTCTGTTGTACATTATCCGTTGCTTAGCAGATGGAATGCATAAGAAAGGCATAAGCCTAAGCACAATAGATGTTGCCTGAACAAAAATTTGTGTTACGACAGTTTTTACTACCTCACCATTATCTCCGTGACAATGTATCACAAACGTCCAATTGAAGAAAAGAAAAAAAAACCAAGCTTGTGTCGTTCAAGTGTTTGGTTTTAACCTGCTCCTGTTGCCCTAAATGAGGTGAACAATGGCTAGTAGTTTGCGGGTGCAGGCGTTTGTGTCTGGTGGGAAAACAAACAGCAATTAAGACTGAAGAGAAGCGGGGAGAAACACGCAGCTGCTCAACACACAATTACTCGCTTCTCCGCAATCACATGCAATTATCATTCTTTTTTTTTTTTTCTCTTCAAATTTTCATTTGAAAGCATGAATGCAGGATGATCCAGAGTCTTTCTGAATATTCAACACAGCAGTTCTCGTCATTGTACAGCTTCAGCTTTTAAAAATATTTTTTTTTTTGTCTCTTATGCTAGTCAGAAAGGTGTAAGAGGCATGGATATAATCTGAATGGAGGACCGGTGTAACGTACACGCCTGTATTTAGGTTCCTGTCATCCTGACTCAGGGCTGGCGGAAATGTCAGTTTCTCTAAGCTTTTAGGTAGAATTTACTCTTTTATAGTCACTTACTTTAACCATAACAACACAGTGCCAAAAATAACATACAACAGCTTGATGGGATGGTTTCTAATCTGTGAGTCAGATGCATGATGGAAACCTAGGGGGAAAAAAAATATCTTGAATATGAAAAAAAGCTTGGACTAAAAAAAAAAAAGTCTTTCTGTGAATTAATCAGCATACGTGATTGATGAGGAAAGCAGTTGATTATATAGTTAATCATATTAGCACTGTTGAAATGCACAGACCCAACAAATTCCACAATTATCATGGATTATATTATATGAATTTATGTGACTCGGTTGGCCAGATCTCATACAACACATGCCAAATCAAATTATACAGTCCAGTGTCTGTTGCAGTGGTGATACACCATCTTTGAAAATATTATTGGTGGTTTAAAGAAAGTCTTCACATTGGAGATAATCAGGTTTTTACACATAAACCATATCAAAGTTGATATTTTCATGGCTGTCATATTTGGAATTTTACAGAGTGGGAGTGGGTGGTGATTTTATTTAATGTAAAATTATATAGCTCATGGTTATACTCTGTGCTGAGTGTAGTTGAATGTTTGGATTTCTGTCAAGTGTGAAATGAAAAAAAGGCATCCTGATTAAACTGACCACACTTTCAGCAAGAGTTTGAAATCCAGTAACAGCTGACAGTTTACTGCTTTATGCAATGATTGTGAAATGATATGCAATGCCACTTATTGTTATAACTGTATTTAATTAAAAAATCACACAATCCCTTAAGGTTTCAATGATTTCCCTGGAAGCTTAATAAAATGCTTCACAATTTGAGCAAAAATGTCTAGGCGAATAAACTGGCAGCTAACAGCAGTAGAGTCACGGCTATTTTAATAAGGATGGCCAAAAAATATTATCCATATTTCCTGAAATCGATGAGAACCTGTGATTCTTATAAGTATAAATTCATTCACTCACCCTGGAGACAAAATGAAGACTAAAAAAAAAAAAGATCAAAGATGAAATACTAGCTCTGAAAGATCAAAGCACCATGAATGTTAATTTTGTTAATGGCAATGGTAAAGAAAGCATGCATTGTTTAAAAAAAAAGATACTAAAAAAGCTTTTAAAAAAAATCTATAAAAATATTAACTATAGGAACTAAGGTTCTAATACCAGAGCTTAATCCAGATTGACATTCATTATAATTACAAGCAATTGCCAACAATCCTCTCACTTTCTCACTCACTCATTCTCTATACCTCTTATTCTGTACAGGGTGATGGGAGGCATGAAACCTATCTTATGAGACTTGGGGACATAGACAGCATAAACCCAGTCTATCGCACAGGCACACCAGCACATACACACTCACACAGACTACAGGGAAATTAGAAACTTCATTTAGGCTAATCTGCATGTTTTAGGACTATGAGAATCAAACAGAGTATCCTCAAGAAACTTATCCAGGACTGAGGATATCGAATCGAATCCCAACCCCGAGAGTGCGAGGCTACAGTGTTAACAACTAATCAGAGTTAATTAATTCCGGATAAAGTGCTTAATACCCTGCTAGGCTTTAAAAAAATAAATAAATAAAAATAAAAATAATAATAAAATAAATAGGTGGTGTAGTGGTTAGCACTGTCGCCTTGCACCTCCAGGGTCCGGGTTCGATTCCTGGCCAGGCTCGATTCTCGTTTCTGTGTGCATGGAGTTTGCATGTTCTCCCCGTGCTTGGTGGGTTTCCTCCGGGTACTCCGGTTTCCTCCCACA